>ONZH01025550.1:0-26675 GCA_900303285.1 Rhinella marina
CCTACTCGTCGCCATAGTCGGCAACCACCCCACAAGACCACCATATGTGAAAACATGGATTCCTCCTCATCACATCCCCGAAAGCACCATGGCGAGACCTCAGGATATATGTTATGCAATTTAGTGGGGACTCTTTAGGTCCTATGGAGTATTTTAATGGAGGTTTCTGCCAAAGTAGTCTGCCAACTACCTTTTGTCAAGGTTTGCGAACATTGCCTCCATCTAGCAACCGAATACTCTCTCTCCAGGTCTCTCTCCCATGCACTCATATAATTCAGTTTAACATTTTCAGGAAGGAGTATTTAAGATTCCATAGATATAAGAGAGAAGCCCACGTTTAAACAATGAGTAACGGATAAACCTTTCAAACGCAGTACATTCGAAAGTACCATTATGGGGTTGCATAGAGCGAATGAAGGAGAAGATCTGATTGGCGTTGAATATCTCTCCAGAAGGTAGCTCATGTTTATCCTTAAAATCATCAAAAGGAGGTAGTTTATCCCTCACCAGAAAGTGGTGGATAATTTGCAACCTGTGAGTGGTCCACCAAGAGAACCTATGGGCTTGGAGACCTGGAGGAAAGGATGGGTTGCCTACTATACATTCAAGAGGAGAGGTTTTTGACTGCAAGGAGACCTTAAACCTGCCTGATCTCCATAGAATCAAGGAGTAGTAGGTCAAAAGGGACTTAGAGCGGATCCTAGAAGGGAGCTGGGCCTTAGTCCAGGTCAATGCTCTCCATGTATAAGGAGCAACTAAAGAGCACTCCTGCAAAATCCATAACGGGTGGTCTCCCGGATGAAGATGGGTGAGGAATAGCTGAGCTAATCTTGCAGCCTTATAATATTTGTGGAAATCTGGAACCGAGAGACCACCCTGGGACCTATGCCGGCACATGGTCTGTTTAGAGATGCGGGGGGTATTGTAAGCCCAGACAAACTTCAAAACATCTGCCTGCAGAGACTTCAGATCCTTAGCTGGAAGGGGAATCGGGAGGGTCCTAAATAGGTAGAGGAGTCTAGGAAGCACAACCATTCTGATGACATTTATCCTACCTATCCAAGACACTGGCAGAGACTCCCAGGTTTTAAGATCTTCTCTAATTTTCCTGTACATAGGCGGATAGTTGACTTTGTATACCATGTCAAGACTACTCGGGAGCGAAATGCCCAGGTACGGAATGAAGTTGTGCTTAACCTGGAAAGGAAAGGCACGCGAGAGGGAGTCCCTGACTGCTGAAGATACATTTACATCCTGTATTATACTCCAGAGCTGCACTCACTATTCTGCTGGTGCAGTCACTGTGTACATGCATTACTTATCCTGTACTGATCCTGAGTTACATCCGGTATTATACTCCAGAGCTGCACTCACTATTTTGTCGGTGGATTTTTGTGTACATATATAGTATTGTATCCTAGCTTGCACGAGGCATGCCGGTATGCTGCCACATAAGAATCGCCCCCAGTAATGGCATCGCCTGAGATCTTATGATTTCTACCATTCCTGCAGCCAGTCATGCTGTCTTATCCTCAAGATAACATTGTAACAGTAAGAACATTTAAAGTTTCCAGCATGTCACCTTCTCAAACGCTGGAGACTCTGCCAGTAACTATGTAACACTTGTCCTATAATGTATTGTTCTTGCCTTGATTTCCTGCGTCTTCTCCAAGGAACAAGCTCTGATCTTAAGGGCCTATCATGTCAGCCTTACGCACTGTATAATTAGCAGACCCTCTTCATTATAGAGATTTTCTTCTCAGTTTGAAACAAAAGTTCATCATAAATTTTATCTGCACTTGTGTCCTAAAGTGCACCTCCAATTGTAAAACAACTTTTCTCAAGTGAATAGTGCATGTGACTATAAGAAACTTTGTAATATATCTCATTAAAGAAAAATGTTTCCTTCTGCATATATCCGGCTCCTTTACTATGTTTTCCTGCTTTTAACATTAATGTCTATGGAGAGAGAATGGGGAGGAGGAGGTGGTGGCTCCTGGATGAGAGACTCTGCTACACTTAGTACTTGTGACTCTACTGTATCTAGTAAGATAATGCTCTACTACTGCGAGGTAATAAATCAGTATTTAGCTGGCAGCAGTCTCCTCATTCCCCCTCCCTTCTCCATAGACGTTTGTGGATGAGGCCAGGACTGGTGCTATTAGAGATTAAAGGCCGAGTGAAGGAAAGTAGGAAGAAAACAGCCTGAGGAGCCCATGATGAAGTATAATTTTTTAATAAGATATATTACAAAATTTCTATTCTCCTGCAATATTCATTTATGAAGACTTGTTAATGATTAGAGGTACACTTTAAAGATTACCTTTCACCACTACGGACATGCCTGTGTCAATATCTTCATGCATTACCCATGTAATAACAATTCTGGAGCAGCTATTCTTATGTCTCTGTGTTGTGCCATTCCTTTATTATTTCTACTAGAAGTTATGAATGAATTGCTAGCAGTCTGCAGTAAGGGTACAGAGGGGAGGTAACCAGTTGGGAGTGTGTCCCTGCACAATCTGAAAATGGCAGCACTGATTGGATAGAGTCAGTCTGTGCAGGTACACACCTCCAACTGGTCACCTCCCCTCTGTACCCTTACTGCAGACTGCTAGCAATTCATTCATAACTTCTAGTAGGAATAATAAAGGAATGGTGCAACATAGAGCCATAAGAATAGATGTTCCAGAATTGTTATTACATGGGGAATGCATGAAGATATTAAAGCAGACATGTCAGGAGCGGGGAGAGGTCCTCTTTAAGTAAAGGAAACTGACTTTTAGTGTTGGCATTGTATCAGTCCAACCAATCGTCTTGCACCGGCACAATCGATTATGTTTGTCATAAATCAGCCGCCAACCATTCCGGTCATGCCAGAAATCTGTCATCTCTACGATGAGACCACAAAAAATGGGACCTTAAAAAATAGAAAAAGAAAAGGACTGCACATTTTGATATAAAAGGCAAGGAGCTGTATTTTCTTCTTTGCTTTTCCTCTTGTTTCTTTCTTAATTAATATAATTAAGTTTTATGGTTTTAATGAGTGGGAATAATATAAGTAAAGCCCAGTGGCCATAATTACTGGGGTGATGTGTAATTGAGGCTTTTAATGGCAAATTACCTGAACTGCTGCTGATTTTTCCCAGTAGAAGGTGCATGAGAGTATGAGGAGTGTGAACACAAGCTGAGAGGAGGCTCAACCTCTGAAGACGTCGGGAGACCAGAGTGAAGAAAGTGACAACCAACCGGCCAGGGCTAAGATTCAGTTTGATGCCTTAGGCTACTTTCACACTGGCGGCAGGCCTGATCCGGCAGGTGAAGGGTGCTGCCGGATCAGGCCTGCCGCAGTGACATGTGTGGAGCCGGAACCGCGCTCCGGCTCCACACATGTCACACAGTACATACATACACATAAACATAAACATACACACACATATAGACAAACAAACACACATACATACTTACATGCTCCCCGGCAGGTCTTCGGAGCGTCAGAGGGACAGGACGGCTCACACAGGTCACGATTCCCCACAGCGCCCTCTGCTGGGCGCCTGGTGGAATCGTCATCTGTGCGCGCCGTCCTGTCCCTCTGATGCTCCGAAGACCTGCCGGGTGCATGTAAGTATGTATGTGTATTTGTATGTCTATATGTGTGTGTATGTTTATGTTTATGTGTATGTCTGTGTCTGTATGTGTCTATGTGTAGCCGGATCCGTAATGGACTCCATTGAAAGTCAATGGAGGGCGGATCCGGTTACCATTATGGTCACACCAGACGGATCCACCCCCATTGACTTGCATTGGGGGTCATTCCGGATCCGTCTTGGTGCGGATGCCTGGACCGGAGAGCAAACCGCAGCATGCTGCGGTTTGTTCTGCGGTCTGAAGACGGAACGGAAGGCTTTCAGGAGCATTCCGTTGTCTTCAGTTCAGTTTTGTCCCCATTGACAATGAATGGGGACAAAACTGAAGCGTTTTATTCCGGTATTGAGCCCCTATGACGGAACTCAATACCGGAATTTTAAAACGCTAGTGTGAAAGTAGCCTTAGCCCTGTACCTACACAAGAACTCATTCAAAACATCTGCATTTACTCAGCATGGAGTATGAACGCAGAAATCCACACACTCACACGCCTTGGCACGTGATTGACAACCAATGTCTTCCTAGATTTGCTCGATGGGAGACAAGTCTGGAGACACTGCAGTCAACGGTAGCACATTTAGGCCACGCAGGCTTCTCACAGTATCACAAGCAACATTCTGACATCTGGTGATGTCCTGTTGAAAAACTGCACCTTGGACACTTTGGAGAAATGACCGAAACACTGGTTCCACGACCAAATCAATGTAATGTCAAGCTGTTAGTACCTGAAATGAAGACAATAGAGGTCCGTCTGCCATAAATTGACACCCTTCCTGATAATCCCTGGTGTTCCTACTGATGTTCCCTTGTGAAGGCCTCGTCATGGTGTTGCCCACTTGGTTTGCAGACCCGGCTACTACTGATGGATACTCATTGCTGAAGAGGACGGACCTCTATTCCAGCCTCCATTGCCATCTTGCTGTGCACCATGATAGCCTTTGAGAGCAGAGACATGAGGTCAGTGGACTCCTGTAGATGGACATGTGGCTCCTAGTCCAATGTTGTGCAGATGCCTTCTGATGGTTTGTGTAGACGCTGTTTGCCACCCAAGGCTTAGGATGTGACAAACAATTCTACTTGCAGTACAGAATGGATGACTAGGTGCCATTCTTCTATTCTGATGATCTGTCCATGCAGAGGTTCTCCTCTGTGCTCCTCTTCATGTCATTCCAGTTCATGGTTGTCCTCCCAACTTCCAGGACGTTGACCAGTGCTGACATCTCGTCCTAGGCACGCCGCGATCTGCCGGAGTGATAAACCAAGGTTTCTCAGGTCAGGGTTTCCTTTGTGAAGCTCTCTTCATGGTGTTGCCCACTTGGTCTGCAGACCCGGCTACCACTGTGTCTGAGAGGGGTACTCATTGCTGAAGAGGACGGACCTCCATTCCAGCCTCCATTGCCATCTTGCTGTGCACCATGATTGCCTTTGAGAGCGGTGGCATGAGGTCAGTGGACTCCTGTAGATGGACGTGTGGCTCGTAGTCCAATGTTGTGCAGATGCCTTCTGATGATTTGTGTAGACGCTGTTTGCCACCCAAGGCTTAGGATGTGACAAACAATTCTGCTTGCAGTACAGAATGGATTACAAGGCACAATTCTTCTATTCTGATGATCTGTCCATGCAGAGGTTCTCGCCTGTGCACCTCTTCCAGTTCATCGTTGTTCTCCCAACCATCAGGACGTTGACAGTGCTGAAATCTCGTCCTAGGCACGCCGCGATCTGCCAGAGTGATAAACCAAGGTTTCTCAGGTCAAGGTTTCTATCCCTCTCAGTTTGTGGCAAGTGGTGTTAACTGTCTTATCAATGAACAGGAGGCATCGCACAATCATCCCACGCAACCTTTATGCCTCTCCCATGTGCCTCAGCTTGAAACCAGGTGCCAGCCTTATAAACCATGTTATTATGTTACTCATCGTTGACGAGTCTGCGCTACATTAACAACTCCTATCATTGTTACTGATTTTGTTCAGATAGTTACCGATTAGCAGCACCACATTCCACTGGATAATATTTCGAGACTTGTGTAGTTGGGGAAGAGACGCCTCGTTAATAAACCCAGTTCTGGCTGCGCACAGTTTGTTCCACATTTCTTGGCTGAGCTAATGGGGAGTCGGGAGACCAGAGTCTGGTCAGTGCAAGGTTAGACGGGCAGAAGCTGCGGCTGCTTGAAAGCTCGACACGGAACATTCTCTACAGAGAGACCCAACATAAAGAGTGCAGTCAGTGCTGTGTTATTCAGAGAGAGCGCAGACAACCGTAACTCTGCATCTCATTTACTCAGACAGCCATAGCTCTATATTTAATTTAAGCCAAGACAACCTGCCTGGAGAGCGCCAGCATCAGACAAATTTATAGCGGAGAGAAACAGCACGATGTGTGTGAGGGAAGAGCCAGGGCCAAGCTGAGAGCTGAGCCGAGGAGAATAGATCTGGCCGGTCCTGGGAATTATCTGCCGCTGTATAGACAAGGATCCAGATTTGTATCCATTTGTAATTTAAATGTTCTCGTAAAAATCCATGCATCCAATGTAGAGGTAATGGAGCAGAAATGTAGTCTGCCTCTCGTGTGTTTTACAGTCACCACACAGTGCATATGGCGCCTTATGTGAACCCCACCTTCTTGTCTTTTTGGAGACCTCATGTCACCTTCACATGGTGTTCTTTTACGTTGGACCTTTGTGATCCAGTATTGGGTTCCTCGGAGGATCCTGTTATGCTCTGGTGGGCCAGTTCAACCCTGACATATGTTACGTTACATCACAGCTACACAGTCATCTCCCCCTCCCCTCTCTGATCTCCTGCTGTAAGTGACAATAGTATAATACTAGAGCTTGGAGAGGTGGGTAATCTACTGGACACAAGATATGAATTCACCTCTTCCTTAGACCACCATTGGTGTTGAAATGCATCATTTTACTACTTTACACCACAAGACATGTTGACTTTTTGACTTACCTCCAACTACCCTAGACCACCAGGGATGATGGAATCAACTATTTATTTGCACTAGATTACTGGTAATGTTGGAATTAACCATGCCACTATGTAAACTCTCAGTGATGTTGATGTTAGGCCCTTTACTACTTCAGACCACCAGGGATATTGACATTAACCCCTCCATTTTATTGGAACCCTATCGATCACTTCCTGTTGCTTTATCCAACCAGATCCATGATCCATGATGCACTTCTGCTGCGTCTGCCACAGTTCCAGTACCGATCCTAAATTTAGCTCCTCCCACCCAGCTAGTTATACAGACACTCCCCAATCACTGCTGTTTTGACACATCCGTGGACATAAAATCACAGGAAATAAAGAGCTAAATGGACATGGTCGTGTGACCACAGCCTAGAATATAGGATAGGAGAAAAAAAATACAATAAATACTGTTGTTTCTTGCTCCAGGGTTGCAGTATACTGCAAAGTGTAAAATAATGTATTTCTGTGTAAAACATCTATTTATTTTATGTGCTGTGTACATGGTATTTATTAGACTGTACCATCCACCACCAGTCACTGCCCATAAGGAAGAAGATTTAGAACATTCTAGGGTAGTCTAGCCTAGCTAGGGCTACTGAGAGGAAGACCATGTATAGAGCTGTCACTCAAAACCATCCTGGAGAAGGATCTGGCCAAGACAGGTTCTGAGAAAACAACTACCAAAGTAGGCTAGATGTTGAGGGGAGGTGAAGAGAAAGTCCAGTAGAGATAACCTGTCTGATAAGGACTTTTTGATTCTACGGCATCCATGTTCAGGAATTGCTTCCAGTGCTTGAGAATGTCCTGCTGTGAAAATCTCCATATCTCAAGGTGGATTTTGTAGGAATGTACTTTAAGTACAACAACCTGTTCAATGAATGGAGCAGAAGAGTTTCCCTGCCGTCAGGCAGAACTGCTCTGTGAGTCGCATTGCATTACTTTACAAGAAGTATTAAACCTCATGCCTAGTTGTGCACCAAGGAATAAACCCTTTCCTGTCACAGTGTAGTTTGCTGTGACACGGGTTGCCATGTTGCTCGCTTTAGTAGCTCTCGGGCATACTATCTGTGGTGGGTGCCATGTAGGCTGGTTGCCCGATCTGCATGTAGCAGCGGCGGCATCCTGTGTGTGAACTCCTTCCTGGGGTTCAGTTCTGAGTTGTGTCATAGCGTGTTTATGATGACACGGGTTTGTTGTACCCAGGCATACTGACTGCGGGGGATACCATGTAGGCTGGTTGCCAGGGGCAACACCCAGGACTGCAATTCTGTTTCTGCAGGCTCTCCACCCTGTTCAGTTTTGAAAGGGTTAATGGTTTGGGTCTGGGCATGGCCACTAGCGCTCATTATATACCTGTGAGCTTGGATTAGGTGGTCAGTCTGTCTCCAGACTTGCTGGTGCTATGGACCTGACTTGGGTCATTCCATCTACCACCTATTACATCAACGAGGTCTCTTGCGGTCACCTGGTCTTCCTGCCATGCCTGGTTCTATGTCTGGTTTGTCTGGTTATGTGTGTAGTCTGTGTCTGCCATGCGTCGTCTTGCATGGAGTCCAGATATTTCCCGTTTGTCTATGTGTGCAGCTATGACTAGGAACACTATGTAGCAGAGTTTGCATAGAGTCTCGTCATCTGCCTGCCTAGTGTGTCTTGTATGTTTGCTGCTCTGACTAGGACCGCTATGTTGCAGTCTCCGCATAGGGATCATGCATCTGCTAGTCCTGCTTGTGCCTTCACTGTGAGGGCTCCTGGGTTCTCCGGAGGGCGGACATTGTGTCTGTGTGCTTGTTCCTGTTTGTACTGTCTTGCTGGTCCTGTGTGGTTGTCTGGGTTCCAGTGGCGTGCTCGGGTTCCGATCTTTGTTTATGTAGACTGCTGATGTTCTAGCAGTCTCTGCAGGTAAGTGGCCAAGTGCACCAGGACCATCCTGGAGGTGCTACCAGTAAGTCTATCCCCACCATCTGGGGCTCTGTGAAGAACGGGGCTCACTGTGTTCCTTCCCTCTGGGTTTGGCCCCAAGTAAAACCGATGCACTTGGTCCAGTGGTATCTCCTGCCACTAGTCCCTTACCTGTTTATCTAGTTCCTTGCTCACTGTCATGTCTAGTCTCTGCTTGCTTTGTATGCTCATGTGTTTGCCTGAGATACCTTCTAGCGGTGGGTCCCCCCCCACTACGGTAAGACATGACATTTCCATTGCTTAGTCAAGCAGAGATGTTAGTATAAACCCTTCTACTACCTACTACTACTAACCAATGATATTGGCATTCATCACTTAAAGGAGTTATCCCATGAATAATGTAAAAAATGAAAATCAGACACTATATAGTACATGAAAATCTCTTTCTAACAAAGCTAGAACCAGCCCTGTACCTCACATGGGGGTACCTCACAGAGATCTCCACATTCATTGCTCTGCTAGATTTATATCAAGCTGACAGCTCAGGGGGAGTGTTTTTTCCACTGCAGTTCAGGCGGCGTGTCTCAGCTCCCCCTATCACAGCGCAGGAGGCGTGTCTCAGCTCTCCCTATCACAGCTCAGGAGGCGTGTCTCAGCTCTCCCTATCACAGCTCAGGAGGCGTGTCTCAGCTCTACCTATCACAGCTCAGGGGGCGTGTCTCAACTCTCCCTATCACAGCTCAGGAGGCAGTTGAAAGATGAAACTGAGCATGTTCGGCCTTTTCAGAAAGAAATTAAGTGGCACTATACAGATACATTTTACTGAATGACTGAGTAGTTATGCAACATTTTTAATTACATGCAATTACAAAAGTATTCAGACCCAGGTGCTGGTTTGAAAACTGTAGAATATTTTTCGTGGGACAACCCCTTTAACTATCCTAGATGACCAGAGGATATGGCATTAACCCCTACAATAACCAAGACCTCCGAGGTGTGTGGCTGTTAACAAGTGATAAGTATGTACAGTATTAGCCCGCAAATCTACCCTAGGACACCAGGAATATTACTAACTTGTAGCTGTATGGTTTTAGAGGTCATCATCAACATATTACAGCAACATGGTGACCCTGATAAATCTGCAGTCCTTATATTATACAGTGATTATAATATGGCATATCTCCTTTTTAATATCTTGTTGGATTGCACCACACAGAAACAATTCATTGTATTGTCTTATTGTAAATGACATCGGCACAGCAGCCATTCAGTTCCCTTGTAAAACGGAGCTCATCTGGGTAAAATACATATTTGCCTCTCTCTCCTGGGGTCCTGCCCTCAGTGTTTGTCTTTAGATTGACCCACAAATAGCAGCTTAATTCCCCTTGCAGTTTACATTCCCTGTTGCCCTTTTTTTTTTTTCATTTGAAGCATAAAATCTCAATGCTTTTTTCTGGCTTTAACCTTCTTTTGATCATGGCAGTCCCAGTGGTGCCATTTACCCTCGAAACAGCCGAGCAGTACAGTAGTGGAGGAATGTTAATTTCTTTCAGGAGACGTTGATCTCTTGGGCATTACAGGGGTAATTGAGATTTGAAGAAATGTATATTCAGTGGTGAGTGCCATAAATAAGATTTACCGGGATCTTTATACTCCTCCGAGCACCAGTCTGGTAGATTATTTTTCTTCACTGGGAATTGAGCAGTGGGAGGTGAGGATTACACAAGTGCCGCACTGAATCCAACCCTACACAGATACACAAAAAGGGAAAAAAGAACCTTGCTGGAAATTTAATGAACTCTCGAGATCCAGGGAAGTCCGCTTCAATGGCATGCTTGATACAGGAGACAAATGCTGCCTTACTGTACACTTATTAATCCAGGATTCATAGATTCCTACAGGTCCTGGATAGGGACTTGCAAATTTAGGATTCAATTTTTGTAATTTGTGTGTCACATGATTGGCAACATTCTGGAAGAACCATGGAAACAAAGGGAACCTAATGAGGCAAGAATGTGGGAGGGGAGCAGCTTCACCTTGTGGAAGGTGTTCTTCTTCATACTTTGATGGTCTATCATCAGGATATGCCATGAATGCCAGTTCAGAGGGGATCTTGATATATTCAGGGGAGGAAGCAGCAGTGAGATAGAGGGTTACTACAGCCAGAGATGGACTGCTCTGGCTGTAGTAACTTTCTGTCTCACTTCCAGGAAACAGGATGCACACAGGGGGTTGATTAATTTTAAACACTTTTACCGAAAATTTGTATAACTCTTCCTTTGATGGAAAAGGTCCTTCTTAATATAGTTACAAAAAGTCAACAGAAAAGGTAGGTCCTGGCAGATGACATCAGGAGCTATGGCTGTAAAACAGGCTCACATAAACACCCCTCCCCCCCAACCAGGATTCCTTCTAGATCGGTATAGTGACCTTTTTACATGCCCAACCTCCAAGCCAGCCTCTCCCGTACCAACTATGTTGGTTAATGTACTACTATTAACCCATGGTCCACCCTCATGGGAACCAGACACCTTTGCACCACTTCACTCCCACACCCCATGTATATCACTTCTGCTAAGCAGCTCTCTCAACACCACTACCATACTGACATATCACCAAACATCCCCAAGGCCTGTCTTTTCCTTAGCATTAAATACAATCACGTAAAGATTACAAACATCACACTTTAATGGTCATCCAAAGAAATTGCACTGCCTGCCTGGGTATATACAACTCCCCCTTCTTACAGTCTGACATTCATGACCACCCTACTGCTCACTAGAGTAAAATGGCAATAGTGCTAGGAAATATTGATCCACCTTGTTGACTCAAACCAATTTTGTTACATTTCTTTCCTCCTGGCTCTGCATATTCCAAGATATACAGCATAAAATGATCAGCTTTGAAAAAAGAGCCAGAGAAAACAACTACCAAAGCAGGCCAGATGTTGAGGGGACATGAAGAGAAAGCCCAGTAGAGATAACCTGTCTGATAAGGATTTTTTGATTCTACAGCATCCATGTTCAGGATTTGCCTTTGGTGCCTGAGCATACCATACCACAGTTTGTCCCGCTGTGAGAATATCCACATCTCAAGGTATTTTGTAGGAAATACTGTAAGTACAGCAACCTGTTCAATGAATGGAGCAGAAGAGTTTGCCTGCCGTCAGCCATAATCTCATCTCTCGGATGCATTGCATTACTTTACCAGAAGTATTAGACCTCATGCCTAGATGCTTATGCGTACAAGTCAGCAATAGTGCTAGGAAATATTGATGCCCCTTGTTGACTCAAACCATTTTTTTTACATTTCTTTCCCCCTGGCTCCGCATATTGCAAGATATACAGCAGAAAATGATCAGCTTTGAAAAAAACATGATTTTGTGATACTTTGTTGAGAGATACTGTATTTATGTTATATGTGTCTATGTGTGCCCATCCAGTGGTTGTGATTTGACAGCAGGTCACGATAATGTATTAAATGTATACCATTAAAAATTGGAGCAAAATTCATGGACAGTTTATGGTGGACACATCTGTAGTTAAGCCGATTTCAATCAATAGCCTCTGCAAAAAGGACAGTGGAGCCAAAAGGTCGGGGTGTTTTCTTGCACTTCTACCAATTATTTTGGGTCATTGAGATTAGTCTCCGAACATGTCACTGATGGTAAATATCAGGGACATGTCCAACTCATCTGGAAGCCAAGGTAATAAAGCTGAAAAAGTAATATAAAAAAATAAATACATAAATTAAAAGAAGTAATAACATAAATGAATAAGTACATTAAAAAATCATTTGGTGTTAGAGTTATAGCCTATCATCCAAATGCATTTACGAAAATGAAATACAACATCTGGTCAACAGAATAGGTTTTCTTGCCAGTGACAATGAGTTAATGGATTCTAAACTAATCGGATTCGACGTGAATTTAGTAACAATTCGAGGTGGATCTGATTCTGAATTTTTGGTGATTCGATTTGGGCAGACTCTAGGGGAGTGGGGGAGAGGAGGAGAGAGGCATAACATAGTAATATAGTTTGTAAGGCTGAGAGAAGCCTTCTGTCCATCCAATTCAGCCTGTTATCCTACAAGCTGATTAATAACATTTTTAAAAAGTGATAAACAAGAGACTTCAGATGCGCAGACCAACTGGATCACTTTAAATTCCGAGAGAATTTGTTTGGACTCCATTTGAATTGGACAACCAATTTGGCCAATTCAAACCCGGATTGAACTATTTTTTTTTTTTTTTGCATCTTGATTCTTAAATTTTGTAAGGATAGTCTGAAAGGTTCCTGTTGGGATACTTGGTCATCAATGTTAATGGGGCCTAAAATAGTTGAAGTTGATGTTGTAAAAAAAAATCCCAAATCCTCGAAAAATAATAGCAACATTTATGTATTTTTTTTTTCTGGATCTACTATTTTTTTTTACTATTACAACTTTTTTTTACAGAAAAAAAAAAGAAAAAATGTTAATAAGCCAGAAAGACTATTTTCTGCCTTGCATTAATCTGAATCCCAGCCAAGTCTTAATAGCAATTGCAAACCTGTAATACCGTATTTTTTCATGCAGACATTGATCACGGGTTTTAAATTATTTCAGCAGATAATTTTTTTTTTGTCACATGGGTGATACAGTAGGTTGCCGGCTGTCTTCCCTGGCTGCAGAGCTTTAAGGACCAGAGACATTGAATCAATAGCCCCCTCTTTGCAAATTCTCGTATTGACCTTTCCTTAATTGAAATATCACTCAATGCTCTTTATGTAGGGAGATAAAATATTTTAATGCATTATCTTAATTCTTGCAAGAAGGGAATGGTCGTTGGATGGTTTTCTGAGACTTTTCAAGGTAAATTACACCGGTTCCACAAGATGAATGGAATATAGAGATTTTTTGCAGAGTGGTACAGTATATCTCAGGAGCAATCTTACAAATACTAATTGATTAAAGAAATGTATTGCTACGAAAGGAATCGAGCAATATTATAAGTAGAGTTGAGCGAAGCGAAGCATTCGAAAAGGAATTTGGTCTGAAATTTAGGAAACCTTCGGTTCTCAACAAAACTGAATTCTACAGATTCTAGAGATAGAGATTTTTAATATATGTGTTTCGGACGGTTCCCTGAATTTCCCAAAAAGATTTTATCCAAATTTATTTGTGACAAATCATGTTAAAAACAGATACTGTATTTCCTGGCTGCACAGGGCCTGTATAGTGGTGTAGAACACTGTGCATACCTCCCAAGTGTCCCTTTTTTGGAGGGACAGTCCCTCTTTTTGACCTAAGTCCCTCTGTCCCTCTTTGATCGTTAAATGTCCCTCTTTTTGACCTGTAGAATTAATGCATAAATGTGCATTAATACATTTACAAAATTTCTCCTTACTAAACTATCTGTATGGTTTCTACCTGTATATTAGACAATAACTTCATTATTTGGTGCAATTTGGACCTTAAAATATCTATAATCTGATGATTTATGTGCTAATATTTATATGGACAATGAAGCGCAAGAAAAAAAAAGGCCGCAGGGGCTCCAGTAATTATGATTTGGGCGGAGTTAGAGGCGTGGCCTAGTATAAAAAAAACTGCCGTGATGCGCACCGCACACATTGTCCCTCTTTGCAATTTTCAAAAGTTGGGAGGTATGCACTGTGCCTTGCAGTGACATGCATAGGGAGTCTGCTGTGGTAGTGAAACAATACTGTGAGTCAGTAGGACACGCAGATAACAGGCGTCTCTCTTAGAATCGCTGCACACTTACATATACTACGTATTTGGGCAGTTATGGGCCAAAACTGACCAAATAACTCAAGTGTGAACTCAGCCTTACAGGTCAATGTTAGCGTCAGATACAAAGAACCGTGCAGAGGCCCAAGATCCTACTATAGCGTTAAAGAGCGCACTCCCTTTACACTGTCTTCAGCTGGTTGTATCAGGCCGCAAATTCACCCCCAAAAGCAAGGATGAATTTTTACTTTTATATGTTTAAAATTAACACATCCGCAAACTAGTTGTATCAGACATCGCTTTTTTAACCCAATAACAGATGCTAGGATTGCTGATCACTGTTAGTAAGTGCAGCAAGGTGTAATAGAATCACTCCTATTACCCAGGCTGTACACTCTCCTGTTGGTCCCTGCTCTCTCTCTATAGTGTAGATAAAGCCTCCCTATCCTTTCCCTACACCTTGAATAATCTTTCCCTGAAATTCTCAATATTTATTTATTTATTTTTTTGTATAAAGTCTTTCATAATCACTTTCCCTAGTGCCTGTAACGTCTCTCCCTGCACTAAGTTCACTGTAAAATGGCAGAGTCCGGGAAGAGGAGGCTTTTTTCATAGGGCTGTGACATCACAGGGGCTGGCTATCTGCTGATAGGCTGTCTATATGGCATTGTGGGTGATCCCTCGGCTTCTTACTTTCACTTTGTAACATTCGATGAAGCATGAGGAAATTTGACTTTGGAACGAATCCAATTTTTCCTGAAATTCGGATCAAATTCCACTTTCAACTTCGATTCGTTCATCTCTACTGAATTCCCTCGCTCTTCTTGGTAACTAGTGTTGAATGAAGTTTATAAAAATTGTGCTGCTTCGCTAAATTTCAGAAAGCACATTTCTTTGAAATTAGTGGGTGCAATGAGGGGCAACAGTGATTATGCTACCCCCCGTCATTGAACCCCGGTATCTGAGAATAATAGTGAGGGCTTTCAGGGGTTAATCCGGCAATAAATAAATAATACCTTATCCATTTTAGAATGAAGAGACCGCTGCAGCCATCTTTATTGAAGAAACCTTGCAAAATCTTGCGTGAGATTTTTTGCGGGATCTTCAATCAAGATTGCCATGGCGGCCTCGTCATACTCAAATGGATGGGGGTGAGTATTTATTTATTTTTTTACGCCATTTCAGGGAAAGTCAAATCATTACCACAAAGTCTGAGGAAATTCGGTTTCTCTATAAAGGCCTCATCCCACATGATCTCCGCCATTGTCCTGTGAGCTGAACATAGGGGGAGATGTGTTGAGTGCTCATGCAGTAGGGACACTGCTGCCATCTTGTATTAACCTTAATAATTTTAAAACCAAAATCTCGCTAGGTTTCCCACTTCAAAGCTGTGTACCATCTCTGGTACCATCACACAGGAGGACAGGGGCTGCTGCATACATGAGGTTAGATTTCTCCAGTAGTGACCCACATAGGACAGATTTCTCCAGCAGTGACCCATAGAGGTCAGATTTCACCAGTAGTGACCCATAGAGGTCAGATTTTTCCAGTAGTGACCCATACAGGTCAATTATCCAGTAATGACCTATAGAGATCAGATTTCTCCAGTAGTGACCCATAGAGGTCAGATTTCTCCAGTAATGACCTATAGAGGTGAGATTTCTCCATTAGTGACTCATACAGATCAGATTTATCTAGTAGTGACCCATATAGGTCAGATTTCTCCAGTAATGACCTATAAAGGTCAGATTTCTTCAGTAGTGATCCATACAGGTCAGATTTCTCCAGCAGTGACCCATAGAGGTCAGATTTCTCCAGTAGTGACTTATAGATTTTTGATTTCTCCATTTGTGACCCATACAGGTCATATTTCTCTAGTAATGACCTATAGAGGTGAGATTTCTCCAGCAGTGACCCATACAGATCAGATTTCTCCAGTAGTGACCCATACAGATCAGATTTCTCCAGTAGTGACCCATACAGATCAGATTTCTCCAGTAATGACCCATAGAGGTCAGATTTCTCCAGTAGTGATTTATAGAAGCCATATTTCTCCAGTAGTGACTTATAGATATTAGATCTCTCCAGTTGTGACTCATACAGTTCAGATTTCTCCAGCAGTGACCCGTAGAGGTCAGATTTCTCCCGTAGTGACCCATACAGATCAGATTTCTCCAGTAGTGACCCATACAGATCAGATTTCTCCAGTAGTGACCCATACAGATCAGATTTCTCCAGTAGTGACCCATATAGATCAGATTTGACCCATGGAGGTCAGATTTCTCCGGCAGTGACTCATATAGTTCAGATTTCTCCAGCAGCGACCCATACAGATCAGATTTCTCCAGTAGTGACACATAGAGGTCAGATTTCTCCAGTAGTGACCCATACAGGTCAGATTTCTCCAGTAGTGACCCATACAGATCAGATTTCTCCAGTAGTGACCCATACAGATCAGATTTCTCCAGTAGTGACCCATACAGATCAGATTTCTCCAGTAGTGACCCATACAGATCAGATTTCTCCAGTAGTGACCCATAGAGGTCAGATTTCTCCAGTAGTGACCCATACAGGTCAGATTTCTCCAGTAGTGACCCATACAGATCAGATTTCTCCAGTAGTGACCCATACAGATCAGATTTCTCCAGTAGTGACACATAGAGGTCAGATTTCTCCAGTAGTGACCCATACAGGTCAGATTTCTCCAGTAGTGACCCATACAGATCAGATTTCTCCAGTAGTGACCCATACAGATCAGATTTCTCCAGTAGTGACCCATACAGATCAGATTTCTCCAGTAGTGACCCATAGAGGTCAGATTTCTCCAGTAGTGACCCATACAGGTCAGATTTCTCCAGTAGTGACCCATACAGATCAGATTTCTCCAGTAGTGACCCATACAGATCAGATTTCTCCAGTAGTGACCCATACAGATCAGATTTCTCCAGTAGTGACCCATACAGATCAGATTTCTCCAGTAGTGACCCATACAGATCAGATTTCTCCAGTAGTGACCCATACAGATCAGATTTCTCCAGTAGACTTTACAAATTAAGGAACAGACCTTGAGTGTTAAAGCTTTCATATATTCTGTGCCACCTTCCCTTTCTGCCTTCTCTGGATCAATATGAAGTCATACTTCTTGTCAGGCAAGAGGTGAATTTTTGCAGCACAAATTAAAACCTTCACGTCGCGTCTTGGAGAAGTGTTTTCTTGCTTGCGACTTTGAGACAAGTTTGAAGACGTTTGTGTGATTTGCCCTTGATGAGATGAATATTCCCCGTTGACTTTCCCAACATGCTGACCCTGTAGAGAAAGTCACGTCTTTAAACGCTGAGCATTCTGCAATGCCCCGGGCTCCTGCCTCTCTCTCGCCTGCGGTTTCAAAGCAACAAAGCCTCCAATTTCGTGCAGCACACAGCGACCCGGAGCAGACGGGCAACCGTCATTTTTTTGTGCCGAACATTAATTATTGAATGGACAACTAGTAATTAGAAACTGAGTTTTTTTTTCTTTTTTTATGGTATTTTCTAATACTTTATTTTCTTCCAGTTACAGAACAGCCAAAGATTACAAAAAATAGCAAAAAATGTCGTATTCTGTAATCAGATTTCCAGCTGTAGAAACATTTCTTCTCGTTTCCAATGCAGAGGAGGCTGATACAGTCTGTCACACATCAAGCCAACGTGTCATTGACTGATGTCTTATAAATGTTTCATACTGTAATCTGGGGAACACACAATGTGATGTTATTTATAGTCTTGCTGACCCACCACCGGCCCCTCGCTGGATGAAAAAAATGTAGGCGATTCTGAAGACATCACAATCCGATTTACTGCTCAGATTTCCACTGACAGTAAATATGAAAAATGGTAAATAAAAAAAGCCAATAAAAATATTTGAAAATTACTCAAATCTCAACTCAAATTACTTTTGTAATTGACTCTAATAATCCTTTCTACAGGAATTGGGGTTAAAGGGGTTATCCTAGACTATAAAAATGCCCCCCATATGCCGGGCCCCTCACACCGAATATACAGTACTTACCTGGCCCCCCGCTCCCTGCACCGCTCCTGGTCCCCGCAACGCCGTTGCAGCTTCTCACGTGCATGGATAAAAACATCCAGTGTTGAGGGTGGGGAGTAGCCAATGGCAGGCAGGGACAGGGTCGAGCCTCCCTAGCATCACCCGTGATAGTCGAGAGGCATGCCCACGTCCCAATCTGCCATTGGCAGCGACCCGACACCGGATGTTTTCATCTGCGCATGGGGTGAAGCAGCAGTGGCGGGGCAGGGACCAGGAGCGGCGCAGGGAGTGGGGAGTGGGGTAAGTATATTAATTGTGAGAGGCCCGGTATCTGGGGGACATTTTTATAGTCTTGGATAACCCCTTTAAATTCACTGTAGATGATACATAAAGGGGCTGTGTCCCCTAATAATTAAACATGAAAAACTAGTTATTTTCGTAATTTACACAAAAATGCTCCAGTTGTGATTATTTTTACTTTATCATAATGGTTCCACTGGTGTTTAATCTGTATAGTAATGTGCGCGTCCACCTACTGAGGTGGTCGCACATGCTAAGTTCATGATCCCTAAGAAAGGACACACCTCCTGAGCTTTCATTGGGCTGCAGCAAAAAGGAGCTTTTAACCTGAATAAAATCCAGCAGAGGAATTGAAACAAGGAATGGGTAGATCTCTGGATCCATGTGAGGTACAGGCTGGTTTTAGGTTAGAAACCAATTGCTGTGTACTATATGATATCTGATAAAGAGGTCTCTGATGTTCTTGTGGCCCCTATTCACTGTATATGGACCCCTGTTAATTGGGCTATGAGTTCAAATAGTATGTATCTTGCCGGGTAGAAGACAATTGCTCTTCAGGTACACGTACAGAGAATGTCACAGGGCCTTTCTCCAGCGTGACCTTGCAAGATATATATTCATGAGACCACGCTCTTTGCAGATATCAGTACGGGAGATGTCATCGCTTCAGAGCTGTAGCATCTCCTTTATCTCTGAAGAAGAAACCCGGAGGACATTGGTTCCTGACTAACAATGATATGTGGAGGAGGGAGCCTCTGGTAATACATATCCATTTACTGGCAAAGCCATGTTGTATTTGGCAATCTCAACTACAGTCACATCTTGAGAAGGCTATCAATGTGCAATACTGAGAATGAAGGTGGATTACATATACATCACAACCATTATA
Source organism: Rhinella marina (assembly GCA_900303285.1). Classification (NCBI taxonomy): domain Eukaryota; kingdom Metazoa; phylum Chordata; class Amphibia; order Anura; family Bufonidae; genus Rhinella; species Rhinella marina. Next base: position 19,470 of record ONZH01025550.1, read on the forward strand.
CCAGGAGATACACTCATTCTGTTCTTGAAGGTTTAGTTAATAGAAGGGACTCCACCAGCAGAATAGTGAGTGCAGCTCTGGAGTATAATACAGGATGTAACTCAGGATCACTACAGGATAAGTAATGTATGTACACAGTGACTCCACCAGCAGAATAGTGAGTGAAGCTCTGGAGTATAATACATGATGTAACTCAGGGTCAGTATAAGATAATTAATGTATGTACACAGTGACTCCACCAGCAGAATAGTGAGTGCAGCTCTGTAGTGTAATACAGGATGTAACTCAGGATCAGTACAGGATAAGTAATGTTATGTATGTACACAGTGACTGCACCAGCAGAATAGTGAGTGCAGCTCTGGAGTATAATACAGGATATAACTCAGGATCAGTACAGGATAAGTAATGTATGTATACAGTGACTTCACCAGCAGAATAGTGAGTGCAGCTCTGGAGTATAATACAGGATGTAACTCAGGATAAGTACAGGATAAGTAATGTAATGTACACAGTGACTGCACCTGCAGAATAGTGAGTGCAGCTCTGGAGTATAACACAGGATGTAATTCAGGATCAGTACAGATAAGTAATGCATGTACACAGTGACTCCACCAGCAGAATAGTGAGTGCAGCTCTGGAGTATAATACAGGATGTAACTCAGGATCAGTACAGGATAAATAATGTATGGACACAGTGACTGCACCAGCAGAATAGTGAGTACAGCTCTGGAGTATAATACAGAATGTAACTCAAGATCAGTGCAGGATAAGTAATGTAATGTATGTATACAGTGACTGCACCAGCAGAATAGTGAGTACAGCTCTGGAGTATAATACAGGATGTAACTCAGGATAAGTACAGGATAAGTAATGTAATGTACACAGTGACTGCACCAACAGAATAGTGAGTGCAGCTCTGGAGTATAATACAGGATGTAACTCAGGATCAGTACAGGATAAGTAATGTTATGTATGTACACAGTGACTGTACCAGCAGAATAGTGAGTGCAGCTCTGGAGTATAATACAGGATGTAACTCAGGATAAGTACAGGATAAGTAATGTAATGTACACAGTGACTGCACCAGCAGAATAGTGAGTGCAGCTCTGGGGTATAATACAGGATGTAACTCAGGATCAGTGCAGGATAAGTAATGTATGTACACAGTGACTGCACCAGCAGAATAGTGAGTGCAGCTCTGGAGTATAATACAGGATGTAATTCAGGATCAGTACAGATAAGTAATGCATGTACACAGTGACTCCACCAGCAGAATAGTGAGTGCAGCTCTGGAGTATAATACAGGATGTAACTCAGGATCAGTACAGGATAAATAATGTATGGACACAGTGACTGCACCAGCAGAATAGTGAGTACAGCTCTGGAGTATAATACAGAATGTAACTCAAGATCAGTGCAGGATAAGTAATGTAATGTATGTATACAGTGACTGCACCAGCAGAATAGTGAGTACAGCTCTGGAGTATAATACAGGATGTAACTCAGGATCAGTACAGGATAAGTAATGTATGTACACAGTGACTCCACCAGCAGAATAGTGAGTGCAGCTCTGGAGTATAATACAGGATGTAACTCAGGATCAGTACAGGATAAGTAATGTATGTACACAGTGACTGCACCAGCAGAATAGTGAGTGCAGCTCTGGAGTATAATACAGGATGTACAGTACATTGTATAATCTAATGAAATATGAAGTATTGGTAATTGAACAATTGTGGCAATTGACTATATATATATATATATATATATATATATAATTTTTATTTATTTATTTAACTTTATTTAAAAAAAGTTGCATCTTATAGGCTGAAAAATACTGTACTGCTCATTACATTTGCAGTTGGAATCAGGCTGGGATTATAGGAGGGATCATTGTGCACATGCCCCAACACACATTACATTCTCAGTAGAGTAGGATAACTTCTGGACCCCCATCTCACATAAAACGAGGGGTTTCCTGATGTTTGTTTTTGCAATCCTAGCAGCTGAGAAAATGTGAAGAGTTGGCCGAGCATGCATGTGGCTGAACTTTAGTGTCTACGGAAGGCTATTGTCACGAGGGGAGACAAGGGTGGTGAGCCCTGAACTGACCCCTCCTTCTTTCCCTGCCTACTTGCCTCAGTCGGCCCTAGGCAGCCGCGGACCACCACGAAGGCAGTCCCTACACTGGATAAGTGCGCAGGGAGGGAAAGGGAACACAGGGACGGACAAACACAGACGGGATAAACACAATGTAAGAGTAGTCAGAAAGCCGGGTCAAACACAAGAGGTCACGTCAATACCAGGGGAGAAGCGAAAGAGAGGTCTAAAGTCCAAATCCAAAATCCAAAATCCAGGTAATAATTCCAGCAAAAGGTCGCACAAGCACTGATCAAAGAAGTAACTAATCACAGGCGATTTGAGAGGGCAGCTGGCAGCTTTAAAAAGCCCTCCAATGGGTCATGTGACGGGGCCAGCATCACATGACCTCATTTGCATAATGAGTGCTGGCCAAACATGACCAGCGCTCAAATATGCTATAAATTTGGTCATGTGGCGTGGCCACATGACCCAAATATAAGGCCCCCATATAAAAATATACTCTGAGCGCTGGCTTGCCGGGCCAGCGCTCAGTACCGCCCACTGCTCGTGTCTAGGGGGGCGAGGACGCCGGGCACGCAGCATCCGGAAGCGCGCCCGACGCTCCCCGCCTCTTGTTACCATGGAGACGAGGACGCCAGTCACGTCCTCGCTCCGTGGAAGCGGAAGTCCGGCGGCGCTGCAAGCGGGGAGCGTGCCGCCGGCTTCCCGTGACAGCTATCTTTGTAGCTCTAATAAACCTCTTTTATATATGGGCCATAGGGGTCAGGTGTGGTCAGGGTTTCATAGATGGGATGGCTTATTGGCAACACGGTTCTTGACCATGGTTGACCACGACCCGAATGGATCATGACTGTGCTGTGCGGTTGTACCCTCTGGGTTTCTATACTGACAGGTGCCACCTGTCTGTCTGTATTGCAGACAGAGCAGCTCTCTCTCTATCCCTATATGCAAACTCCATTTCACGTGCACTAGCCCTGGAAGAGGGCGATATGTATGTCTCACGGTAATTTATAATATTACAATAGTATAGATGGTAACATATATTTATATTTGTATCAGAGAGTAAAATCTCATTGTAATTTAGAAGATTGACAACCGGGTGGTTCATTCCAGCAATGCCCCTTCTGAAAGCCGAAACCAGCCACGAGAAAACCACATGAAATATTCATTTTGGCGATGCATTTGCAGGTTTATAGGGGGACGCTGTTAAGTACCGAGGGACAAATGGCTCCAAAAAATTGTTTATTGAAATTCACAATTGAAACTTTAATGATTCGGGTGATAAAATGCATTGGAATTCAAGCACATAACAGGGTTTGCTCCACAGCTCGGTCATTTCACTACATTTTAGAATGGAAAATTTGTCGGAAAACACTAATATATATTCCGAAATATCCGGACTCCCAGGACCTCCTCTGTGTTTCCTACTGAACATAATTTGCCTTTAATGAGAATTTTCTGTGTGAAGATTGGATTATTTGAATGCAAGCAATCCATGTGGAAATTCTTTTCTGTAGCGTATTACCAGCCGCCGATATACAAATCGAGTGCCTGCTATGAACTTTACAAATGCACAGAATTAATACCGCACCCTGGCTGAAAACATAATTGTCAATATACCTGTTATTAACACCAGACCCTTCAAAAAGTGCAAGGCTGATTTATAGGCATACAGCGATATACTGAACGTTCTCATTGTCCTTACCTAAAGTCACAGAGAATAATTTAGATGCCTTAAAGGGAGTCTTTCACCTGTTTTTCACCTATATAACTAACAGCAGTGCTCCACAGAAGATTGCAGACACATCCCAGACATACCTGTGTGCACTGTGTGTGTATTACATGTCACATCCCAGACATACCTGTGTGCAATGTGTGTGTGTATTACATGTCACATCCCAGACATACCTGTGTGCACTGTGTGTGTATTACATGTCACATCCCAGACATACCTGTGTGCACAGTGTCTGTATTACATGTCACATCCCAGACATACCTGTGTGCACTGTGTGTGTATTACATGTCACATCCCAGATATACCTGTGTGCACTGTGTGTCTGTATTACATGTCACATCCCAGACATACCTGTGTGCACTGTGTCTGTATTACATGTCAAATCCCAGACATACCTGTGTGCACAGTGTCTGTATTACATGTCACATCCCAGACATACCTGTGTGCACTGTGTGTGTGTATTACATGTCACATCCCAGACATACCTGTGTGCACTGTGTGTGTATTACATGTCACATCCCAGACATACCCTGTGTGCACTGTGTCTGTATTATATGTCACATCCCAGACATACCTGTGTGCACTGTGTGTGTGTATTACATGTCACATCCCAGACATACCTGTGTGCACTGTGTGTATTACATGTCTCATCCCAGACATACCTGTGTGCACTGTGTGTGTGTATTACATGTCACATCCCAGACATACCTGTGTGCACTGTGTGTATTACATGTCTCATCCCAGACATACCTGTGTGCACTGTGTCTGTATTACATGTCATATCCCAGACATACCTGTGTGCACTGTGTGTGTATTACATGTCACATCCCAGACATACCTGTGTGCACTGTGTGTCTGTATTACATGTCACATCCCAGAGAAGGAACCTGGTGATAAATATGACTTTTTGAGGTTGAAGAGCGCCATGTCCCCTAGATTACCCAAATGCCTAAACATGAAAATCTTTATGCATCGATAGGATGACAGTGGGGGGATAATTGAATGACTTACTTGGTGAAAGAAGTGATTACAATCTGTGTACAGTAAATACATTCAGGAGATGGGGCTTCTTCAGAAATTCTTTTCCCCATTGATTTTTCCAAACAGACCTCACACTGAGCCTTTGTGAATCTTCCATCTACAGATATAAGTAATACATAGTAATCTACCATTGTTAACAATGTAGCAGAACAACTTGTATTTACTGGAAAATGGAAATGTTTTCATAATAGGTAGAAATTCTCCAGAATACAATGCTATGTCTATGAATGATGCCATAAGGTCATAGGAAGCTGTCTTCATCTCCAGGAAGACTCAACTGTGGTTTACTTTGCTATGTCTGTACTCCATGCACAAGAGATAGTTAGTGAATGAAATTTTAGTCATAAGCTAATTACAGTGGCCCCTGAAGTCAGATATAAGTCAGAAGGTGCCGCAGGAAATTGCTTGATAGTGAGCAATAAAAGACATGCAACACTGTGCTGTGCAGCTATATACCCTCCAGATAGTATCAGTGCTCCCAGATATTGTGCCAGACATAGAGCTCCCAGATATAGAGTCAGACTAGGAGCTCCCAGATATAGTGCCACACACATAGGTCCAAGATATAGTGCCAGACACAGAGCTCCCAGATATAGTCAGACACAGAGCTCCTAGATATAGTGCCAGAAACAGAGCTCCTAGATATAGTGTCAGACACAGAGCTCCCAGATATAGTGCCAGACACAGAGCTCCTAGATATAGTGTCAGACACAGAGCTCCCAGATATAGTCAGACACAGAGCTCCTAGATATAGTGTCAGACACAGAGCTCCCAGATATAGTGCCAGACACAGAGCCCCCAGATATAGTGTCAGACACAGAGCTCCTAGATATAGTGCCAGACACAGAGCTCCCAGATATAGTGTCAGACACAGAGCTCCCAGATATAGTGCCAGACACAGAGCTCCTAGATATAGTGTCAGACACAGAGCTCCCAGATATAGTGCCAGACACAGAGCTCCCAAATATAGAGTCAGACACAGAGCTCCCAGATATAGTGCCAGACACAGAGCTCCCAGATATAGAGTCAGACACAGAGCTCTCAGAAATATTGCCAGACACAGAGTTCCCAGATATATTGCCAGACACAGAGCTCGCAGATATAATGCCAGACACAGAGCTCCTAGATATAGTGCCAGACACAAAGCTCCTGACATAGTGCCAGACACAGAGCTCCCAGATATAGTGCCAGACACAGAGCTCCTATATATAGTGTCAGACACAAAGCTCCCAGATATAGTGCCAGACACAGAGCTCCCAGATATAGAATCAGACATAGAGCTCCCAAATATAATGCCAGACACAGAGCTCCCAGATATAGTGCCAGACACAGAGCTCTCAGATATAGTAACAGACACAGAGCTCCCAAATAGAGTCAGACACAGAGCTCCCAGATATAGTGCCAGACACAGAGCTCCCAGATATAGTGCCAGACACAGAGCTCCCAAATATAGTGTCAGACACAGAGCTCCTAGATATAGTGCCAGACACAGAGCTCCCAGATATAGAGTCAGACACAGAGCTCCCAGATATATTGCCAGACACAGAGCTCCCAGATATAGTGCCAGACACAGAGCTCCCAGATATAGCGCCAAACATAGAGCTCCCAGATATGGTGCCAGACACAGAGCTCCCAGATATATTGCCAGACACAGAGCTCCCAGATATATTGCCAGACACAGAGCTCCCAGATATGGTGCCAGACACAGAGCTTCCAGATATAGTGCAAGACACAGAGCTCCCAGATATAGTGCCAGACATAGCTCCCAGTTATAGTGCCAGACACAGTGCTCCCAGATATAATGCCAGACACAGAGCTCCCAGATATAGTGTGAGACACAGAGCTCCCAGATATAGTGCCAGACACAGAGCTCCCAGATATAGTGCCAGACACAGAGCTCCCAGATATAGTGCCAGACACAGAGCTCCCAGAAATAGTGCCAGACACAGAGCTCCCAGATATAGGTCCCGACACAGAGCTCCCAGATACAGTGCCTGACACAAAGCTCCCAGATATAGTGCCCGACACGGAGCTCCCAGATATAGTGCCCGACACAGAGCTCCCAGATATAGTGCCAGACACAGCACTCCCAGATATGGAGCCAGACACAGATCTCCCAGATACAGTGTCAGACACAGAGCTCCCAGATATAGCGGCAGACACAGAGCTCCGAGATATAGTGCCAGACGAAGAGCTCCAGATTAGCACCAGACACAGAGCTCCGAGATATAGTGCCAGACACAGAGGTCCCAGATATAGTGCCAGACACAGAGCTCCCTGAATATAGTGTCAGAACACAGAGCTCCCAGAATAGTGCCAGACACAGA
>ONZH01025551.1:0-207849 GCA_900303285.1 Rhinella marina
AGAGTGCTGGCCTTTCCCCACCAAGGCTGGGCACCTTGGTGGCACGCTCCTGATGAACCGAAACTCCTATTCAGAATGCTTCCTGCAGCATTCTGGGTGACATGTATCTTCCCTCAAATATGGCACCTGTCACTGCCTCACATACCCCCCCCCCTCTGTTCAAACCTGTGGGGGTGAACACATGTCATGCAGTGGACTCTGGACAGAGCATCTGCATTCCCCTGCAGCGTCCCTGCCCTGTGTTCCACTGTAAATTTGAAATTTTGCATGGAGAGGAACCATCTGGTAACCCGAGCATTTCTCTCCTTTGCCTGGCTCATCCACGTGAGAGGTGAATGATCGGTCACCAGACGGAACGTCCTCCGCAGCAGATAATAGCGGAGAGACTCGAGTGCCCACTTGATGGCAAGGCACTCCCTCTCCACTATGCTGTACCTAGTTTTGGCTGGCGTTAGCTTACGGCTCAGGAAACCAACGGGATGCTCCTCCCCGTTAACCTCCTGAGACAGCACTGCACCTAGACCTACCTCAGAGGCATCTGTTTGTACAATAAACTCTTTATTGAAGTCGGGTGTAACCAGGACAGATGTCCCACACAACATCGACTTCAATGCCCTGAAGGCCTCCTCTGCCTGAACATCCCAGGGAACCATTACAGACTTCTGTCCTTTTAGGAGATTTGTTAATGGAGCTGACAAAGTGGCAAAATTGGGAATAAAACTCCGGTAATATCCAATTAATCCTAGGAAAGCTTTTACCTGCTTTGCCGTAAGGGGCCGGGGCCAGTTCTGTATGGCTTCTATTTTATTTACCTGGGGTTTGATGACTCCCCGTCTGATTACATACCCCAGGTACCTAGCCTCTTCCAACCCTACCTACCTGTACCTTCGGTAGGTGACTTTTCCAGTTCGTGCTAAATACGACTATATCATCGAGGTATGCTGAAGCATACTGACAATGGGGCCGGAGGATGATATCCATTAACCGCTGGAACGTGGCTGGTGCACCATGTAAGCCAAAGGGCAACACCTTATATTGATACAGCCCTTCAGGGGTGACAAAGGCAGTTTTTTTTCCTTTGCAGCCTCCGTTAAGGGCACCTGCCAATACCCTTTTGTAAGGTCTAAAACCGAAAAGTACCGAGCTTGTCCTAACCTCTATTAACTCATCAACCCGGGGCATTGGGTAGGCGTCAAATTTTGAGACCTCACTGAGCTTCCGAAAATCGTTCCTTCATGACCTTAGACATGAAGGGAGTCCCCTGGTCTGTCAAGATCTCCTTGGATATCCCTACACGAGAAAACATGCCCATTAATTCTTTGGCTATAAGCTAAGCCAACGTATGGTGGAGTGGAATCGCCTCAGGATATCTGGTAGCATAATCTAGGACTACCAAGATATGCTGGTGACCTCGGGCCGACTTATTTATTGGACCCACGAGATCCATTGCTATTCTTTCGAACGGCACCTCTACAATCGGCATAGGTACTAATGGACTACGATAGTGTGGCTGGGGACTAGTTACCTGGCACACAGGACAGGACCTATTAACTTCCTCATATATCCCAGGCCAAAAGAACCTCTGTAATATTCGCTCTTGGGTCTTTTTCACCCCAAGATGTCCTCCCAGTACATGCGTGTGAGCCAAGTCTAACATCATCCGGCGGTAGGGCTGTGGTACCACCAACTGCTCTATTACCTCTTGTTGTACCTTGTCTACCCTGTACAATAACTCTTGGTTTATGGCCATGTGGGGATACTCAGTTTCTGCACCTGGGTGCTGTGCTACCCCATTAATTACTGTTACCCTTTCTCTCGCCCGTAGCAACGTAGGGTCCTGGAGCTGGGCTGTCCCAAATGTGTCTCGGGACACCTCCAGGTCTGGGATGGATAGAGTTTCGACAGTCTCGCCAGCCAATACCTCTAGGGGAAACCTATCGGTTTTACACTCTAGATCTGTGGTGGTGACCCCTACGGCTGGTACCCCAGAATTGAGGTCTTCAGGTTCAGGTCCCGGACAATTTTCCTCCCCAAGAGAACGCATTCTGCCCTTCCACAAAGTCCAGAATATGGGCAAGTCTCTTCCCAAAATGGCATCATAGGGGAGATGTCATACTACTGCTTCAATGTGTTGTACTTCCCTGCTTGACGTGGACAGTGTAACCTTTGTTGTGGGATACTCACGGAGGTTGCCATGGATACAGACTATAGCTAATTTTTGTTTCTCTGGGATTTCTTCTGACACCAGCAACTCATGCACGAGGGTCACCAGGCTCCCAGAATCCAGCAGTGCCTTAACCTGGTACCCGTTAATAGAGACCTGACACAAGGGGGGCGTATCCGCAGCCATCAGGGGGTCAGCGGTACACACAGGCCGGGCATAGAAGGAGTACCGGCGAGCGAACCCGCAGTCCATGGGTTCAGAAGTCAACGGGCAGTTTGCAGCCATATGCCCTGGACCGTGGCATCGCCAGCATCGAATTACAGGGGACTCGCGGGTCCCCGGGTCTCGCTTAAGAGGAACTTGGTTTGTGTTACCCCCCATAGGGAGTCGTGACCTTTTCCCAGGCTCCTTAGGCTGGGTGGGGGGCTGGTGCGACTCCCTTACATGAGCAGAACCCCGCACCAAGTCCTGGGTCACCATATACCGCTCAACCAGGCTAACCAACTGGTCAAGGTTGCCTGGGTCTCTTTGACCCACCCAGAGCTGAATAGCGACCGGCAGAGTACGTACAAACCGGTCAACTACCACCCTCTCATTCAGTTGGGCGGGGCTTAAAGTCTCAGGTTGGAGCCACTTCTTCACCAGGTGCAACAAGTCATTTGCCTCGGACCTGGCGGGTCGGGACTCTGAAAACACCCACTGGTAAACCCTTTGCGCCCTCACATAAGTGTTGACCCCCATCCGAGCCAAAACCTCACCTTTGAGTTTCTTATAGTCCTGGGCGTCCTCACGGCTGAGGTCAAAATAGGCTTTCTGGACATTCCCTACGAGGAACGGTGCCACCACTTCAACCTACTGGTCGGACGACAGGTTCTCCTGCTCAGCCGTTCTTTCAAATACTGTAAGGAAGGCTTCCCTGTCGTCCTCTGGACTCATTTTCCTCAGCGCTGACCGGACTTTATCCCGGGCTGCAGACGGAAACGGGGTCACTGCTGGTGGGATCACTTGCTGGGGTACTTGCAGGGTCTCTTGCAGGGCTGCAACTTGTCGAATCAACAGGCTATTAGTCTCGACCAGCTGCTGTAACACTGCCTCCATCTTGTCTGTTGTCTTAGGGCAAAACTTGGCTGACTTTATCCAGGACATGCACAATTGTGTTTGCCTCACTGGTCTATTGCCCGCATCCTCCACCAAATGTAAGGAATCGTACTCACTTGACCAGTGAAAACAGGCAGGGACACCACGAACTTCACCAAAGTCCTTGTTTATTTGGCTTTCTCAACGATACAGCCAGTACTAGTGACCATAATATAATAACCTTCCAACTGTCATTGAAAAGAGCGTTTCTTCAGGGAGGAACAAAAATACCAAACTTAAAAAAAAAACAAAATTTAGCCAACTAAGAGAGGCCATAGGCCTAACTAACTGGGACAAAGTCCTCAAAAATAAAAATACAGCCACAAAATGGGATATTTTTAAAAGCATCCTAATATCTAATTGTGAGAGGTACATACCTTATGGGAATAAAAGGTTAAGGAACAAGAAAAAAACAATGTGGATAAACAGAACTGTAAAGTAAGCAATAAATGACAAACAGAAAGCATTTAAATCACTAAAACAGAAGGGGAGCGAGGAAGCATTGAAAAACTATAAGGAAAAAAATAGAATATGTAAAAGACAAATAAAAACAGCCAAACTAGAGACCGAGAGATTAATCGCCAAAGAGAGTAAAACTAACCCTAAAATGTTCTTTAATTATATAAATGGTAAAAAGTATAAACCCGACGGTGTCGGCACCTTACAGAGTAATGAGGGGGGAGTTACAGAAAGCGATGAGGAGAAAGCAAAGCTACTAAATATCTTTTTCTCCACTGTATTCACTGAGGAAAATAAACGGTCAGATGAAATGCAGAATATAAAAGTAAATTCCCCATTAAAAGTGCCCTGTCTGACCCAGGAAGAAGTAGAGCTGCATCTTTAAAAGATTAAAATAGACAAATCGTCAGGACCGGACGGCATACACCCCCGTATCCTAAGACAATTAAGTAATGTCATCGCCAGACCCTTATTTCTGATATTTAAGGACTCTATACTGACAGGGAGTGTTCCACAGGATTGGCGCATAGCAAATGTGGTGCCAATATTCAAAAAGGGTCCAAAAATAGAGCCCAGGAACTATAGGCCGGTAAGTTTAACATCTGTCGTGGGTAAACTGTTTGAGGGTTTTCTAAGAGATTCTATCTTGAAGTACCTCAATGAAAATAAGCAAATTACTCCATATCAGCATGGCTTCATGAGGTATCGGTCATGTCAAACCAATTTATTCAGTTTCTATGAGGAGGTAAGTTCTAGACTGGACCGCAGCGAATCAATGGATGCCGTATATCTGGACTTCTCCAAAGCATTTGACACGGTACCACATAAAAGGTTAGTATATAAAATGAGAATGCTTGGCCTGGGAGAAAATGTCGGTATGTGGGTAAGTAACTGGCTCAGTGATAGAAAACAGAGGGTGGTTATTAATGGTACATATTCAGATTGGGTCACTGTAACTAGTAGGGTACCACAGGGGTCAGTGTTGGGCCCTATTCTCTTCAATATATTTATTAATGATCTTGTAGAAGGCTTGCACAGTAAAATATCAATTTTTGCAGATGACACTAAACTGTGTAAAGTAATTAACACAGAAGAGAGAGAGTTATGCATATGGGAAGGAATAATGCAAGTCACCAGTACATACTAAATGGTAAAATACTGGGTAACTCTGACATGGAAAAGGACCTAGGAATTTTAGTGAACAGCAAACTAAGCTGCAGAAACCAGTGTCAGACAGCTGCTGCCAAGGCCAATAAGATAATGGGTTGCATCAAAAGAGGCATAGATGCCGTGATAAGAACATAGTCCTGCCACTTTACAAATCACTAGTCAGACCACACATGGAGTACTGTGTACAGTTCTGGGCTCCTGTGAACAAGGCAGACATAGCAGAGCTGGAGAGGGTTCATAAAAGGGCAACTAAAGTAATAACTGGAATGGGTGGACTACCCAGAAAGACCCCTAATGGGTGGAGTACCCAGAAAGATTATCAAAATTAGGGTTATTCACTTTAGAAAAAAGACGACTGAGGGAAGATCTAATAACTATGTATAAATATATCAGAGGTCAGTACAGAGATCTCTCCCATGATCTATTTAGCCCCAGGACTGTGACTGTGACGAGGGGCCATCCTCTGCCTCTGGAGGAAAGAAGGTTTGTACACAAACATAGAAGATGATTCTTTACGGTAAGAGCAGTGAGACTATGGAACCCTCTGCCTGAGGAGGTGGTGATGGTAAGTTCACTAAAAGAGTTCAAGAGAGGCCTGGATGTATTGTTGGAGGGTAATAATATTACAGGTTATAGTTACTAGAGAGGGGTCGTTGATCCAAGGAGTAATTCTGATTGCCTGATTGGAGTCGGGAAGGAATTTTTTTCCCTAAAGTGGAGAAAATTGGCTTCTACCTCACAGGGGTTTTTTGCCTTCCTCTGGATCAACTTATAGGAAAATAGGCCGAACTGGATGGACAGATGTCTTTTTTCGGCCTTATAAACTATGTTACTATGTTACTCCGGATCGCAGCCGGGTCAAGTAAATGCAGCACACACACAGTCAGTGTTGCCTCACACAGACTGCCAACTTCCCAGACTGAGACACACCCAAGTCCAGCAGCAGGAATAAATAGAAATGCTGGACATGAGCATGCCTGAAATCCTGAACTGGAGCATGGAGAACAGGCACCCACCCAGCACATTGCCTGTTCCCAGTAAAAGCCAGACCCGGACTAGCTGGAACCAGCTACTCTAACTATTAAGGTGTTCACTGACTACCTCAGTGAACACAGAGTCGCTGGCCTTTAACCCACCAAGGCTGGGCACCTTGGTGGCACGCTCCTGATGAACCGAAATTCCTATTCAGAATGCTTCCTGCAGCATTCTGGGTGACACGTATCTTCCCTCAAATACGGCACCTGTCACTGCCTCACAATATACATATATACAGTACAGACCAAAAGTTTGGAAACACCTTCTCATTCAAAGAGTTTTTTGTATTTTCATAACTATGAAAATTGTAGATTCACACTGAAGGCATCAAAACTATGAATTAACACATGTGGGATTATATACTTAACAAAAAAGTGTGAAGCAACTGAAAATATGTCTTTATATTGTAGGTTCTTCAAAGTAGCCACCTTTTGCTTTGATTACTGCTTTGCACACTCTTGGCATTCTCTTGATGAGCTTCAAGAGGTAGTCACCTGAAATGGTATTCCAACAGTCTTGAAGGAGTTCCCAGAGATGCTTAGCACTTGTTGGCCCTTTTGCCTTCACTCTGCGGTCCAGCTCACCCCAAACCATCTCGATTGGGTTCAGGTCTGGTGACTGTGGAGGCCAGGTCATCTGGCGTAGCACTCCATCACTCTCCTTCTTGGTCAAATAGCCCTTACACAGCCTGGAGGTGTGTTTGGGGTCATTGTCCTGTTGATAAATAAATGATGGTCCAACTAAATGCAAACCGGATGGAATAGCATGCTGCTGCAAGATGCTGTGGTAGCCATGCTGGTTCAGTATGCCTTCAATTTTGAATAAATCCCCAACAGTGTCACCAGCAAAGCACCCCCACACCATCACACCTCCTCCTCCATGCTTCACGGTGGGAACCAGGCTTGTAGATTCCATCCGTTCACCTTTTCTGCGTCGCATAAAGACACGGTGGTTGGAACCAAAGATCTCAAATTTGGACTCATCAGACCAAAGCACAGATTTCCACTGGTCTAATGTCCATTCCTTGTGTTCTTTAGCCCAAACAAGTCTCTTCTGCTTGTTGCCTGTCCTTAGAAGTGGTTTCCTAGCAGCTATTTTACCATGAAGGCCTGCTGCACACAGTCTCCTCTTAACAGTTGTTGTAGAGATGTGTCTGCTGCTAGAACTCTGTGTGGCATTGACCTGGTCTCTAATCTGAGCTGCTGTTAACCTGCAATTTCTGAGGCTGGTGACTTGGATGAACTTATCCTCCGCAGCAGAGGTGACTCTTGGTCTTCCTTTCCTGGGGCGGTCCTCATGTGAGGCAGTTTCTTTGTAGCGCTTGATGGTTTTTGCGACTGCACTTGGGGACACTTTCAAAGTTTTCCCAATTTTTCAGACTGACTGACCTTCATTTCTTAAAGTAATGATGGCCACTCGTTTTTCTTTAACACTTTTTTAAGTGTATATAATTCCACACGTGTTAATTCATAGTTTTGATGCCTTCAGTGTGAATCTACAATTTTCATAGTCATGAGAATACAGAAAACTCTTTGAATGAGAAGGTGTGTCCAAACTTTTGGTCTGTACTATATATATATATATATACACATAACAATGGCAGCACAGCAGGCAAAATATAAATATGGAGGTGCTGCCAATGAACAACAAATCCAGGACAATATAAGAATTTAAAAAATGGCAGCACTCTCACAAAAATTAGTGAAAAGAAAAGCACTTTATTCACCCCTGTGGTCGCAACTAGGCATGAGCGAACTTGTGTTTCAAGTTTGGCATACAAGGTTCAGGTTATGTAAGAATTATGTTATGGATTCTGCTACCACGAACGATAACTAAGGGTCCCTTCAAACGTCTGCATAATGGGTCCGCATCCATTCCGCAATTTTAAATGGGGCCGCAAAAGATGCGGAAAGCACACCATGTGCTGTTCGCATTCGCACTTCCATTCCCCGGCACCGGAAAAAAATAAAACAAGTCCTATTCTTGTCCGCAGCCACAGACAAGAATAGGCATTTCTATAGTGCCGGCCATGTGCGGACCGCGGACATGGCCGGTGTCTGTGTTTTGCGAATCCGCAATTTGTGGACCGCAAAACAGTTGCAGACGTGTGAATGGACCCTTTTGGTCCGTGGTAGCAGGATCCAGTTCGGAATTCTCAGACAACCTAAACCTTATAAGCCAAACTTGAAACACTTGGGATTTGGGTTCTTGGAGAACTGGGCCGACTTCTCTGTCGACTACAGGCTCTACCGTAGGGATGGGCTGCACCTCAATAGGGAAGGGGCAGCTATTTTGGGGGAGAAGATGGCTAGAAGGCTGGAGGAGTGTTTAAACTAGGGACTGGGGGGGAGGGTAACTACATTATAGATGGGGAAGATAGTGCAGATAGAGACCTGGGGCAAGGTAATGGAACTGGGAGAGGAATGGAAGGAGGAACTAGAACAGTGCAGAAGGAAAGGTGTAGGGGAAAAAATATATATAAACCTTTTAATTGTATGTACACTAATGCCAGAAGCCTGACTAATAAATCTGGTGAACTGGAATAAGTGATGTGTGAGTAGGATTATGACATAGTGGGAATAACTGAGACATGGCTGGATGATACCTATGACTGGGCAGTCAACGTACAGGGTTACAGTCTGTTTAGAAAGGATCGCCGGAGAGGGGGAGGGGTCTGCCTTTATGTAAAGTCCTGTCTAAAGCCCACACTGCAGGAAGATATAAGTGAGGGACATGAAGATGTGGAGTCACTGTGGATAGAAATAAATGGAGCCAAAAACAATAATAAAATACTAATAGGACTTTATTATAAACCACCTAATATACCAGAGTCCACAGAAAATCTACTTCTAAATGAAATAGACGAGGCGGCAAAACATAATGAGGTTGTTATTATGGGGGATTTAAATATCCAGATATAGACTGGGAAACTGAAACCTGTATACCTCATAAAGGAAACAGGTTCTTAGAAATAACCAAAGACAATTACCTTTCCCAACTGGTTCAGGACCCAACTAGAGGGACGGCCATTCTGGACGTCGTATTAACCAATAGACCTGACAGAACAACAGATGTGCAGGTCGGGGGACACCTGGGAAATAGTGACCATAATATAATAACCTTCCAACTGTCATTCAAAAGAGCGTTTCTTCAGGGAGGAACAAAAATACCAAACTTTAAAAAAGCAAAATTTAGTCAACTAAGAGAGCCCATAGGCCTAACTAACTGGGACAAAGTCCTCAAAAAAAAAAATACAGCCACAAAATGGGAGATTTTTAAAAGCATCCTAATATATAATTGTGAGAGGTACATACCTTATGGGAATAAAAGGTTAAGGAACAAGAAAAAAACAATGTGGATAAATAGAGCTGTAAAGAAAGCAATAAATGACAAACAGAAAGCATATAAATCACTAAAACAGGAGGGTGGCGAGGAAGCATTGAAAAACTATAAGGAAAAAAATTGAATATGTAAAAGACAAAAACAGCCAAACTAGAGACCGAGAGATTAATCGCCAAAGAGAGTAAAACTAATCCTAAAATGTTCTTTAATTATATAAATGGTAAAAAGTATAAACCTGAAGGTGTCGGCCCCCTACAGAGTAATGAGGGGGAAGTTGCAGAGAGCGATGAGGAGAAAGCAAAGCTACTAAATATCTTTTTCTCCACTGTATTCACTGAGGAAAATAAACTGTCAGATGAAATGCAGAATATAAAAGTAAATTCCCCAATAAAAATGCCCTGTCTGACCCAGGAAGAAGTAGAGTTGCGTCTTAAAAAGATTAAAATAGACAAATCGCCAGGACCGGATGGCATACACCCCCGTATCCTAAGAGAATTAAGTAATGTCATAGCCAGACCCTTATTTCTGATATTTAAGGACTCTATACTGACAGGGAGTGTTCCACAGGATTGGCGCATAGCAAATGTGGTGCCAATATTCAAAAAGGGTCCAAAAACAGCCCGGGAACTATAGGCCGGTAAGTTTAATATCTGTCGTGGGTAAACTGTTTGAGGGTTTTCTAAGTGATGCTATCTTGGAGTACCTCAATGAAAATAAGCAAATAACTCCATATCAGCATGGCTTAATGAGGGATCGGTCATGTCAAACCAATTTAATCACTTTCTATGAGGAGGTAAGTTCTAGACTGGACCGCGGCAAACCAATGGATGTCGTATATCTGGACTTCTCCTAAGCATTTGACATGGTACCACATAAAATGTTAGTATATAAAATGAGAATGCTTGGCCTGGGAGAAAATGTCTGTATGTGGGTAAGTAACTGGCTTAGTGATAGAAAACAGAGGGTGGTTATTAACGGCACATATTGAGATTGGGTCACTGTCACTAGTAAGTAATTAACACAGAAGAGGACAGTACACTGCTACAGATGGATCTGGATAGACTGGAGGCTTGGGCAGAGAAGTGGCAGATGAGGTTTAAAACTGACAAATGTAAGGTTATGCATATGGGAAGGAATAATGCAAGTCACCAGTACATACTAAAATGTAAAATATTAGGTAACTCTGACATGGAAAAGGACCTAGGAATTTTAGTGAACAGCAAACTAAGCTGTAGAAACCAGTGTCAGACAGCTGCTGCCAAGGCCAATAAGATAATGGGTTGCATTAAAGAGGCATAGATGCCCGTGATGAGAACATAGTCCTGCCACTTTACAAATCACTAGTCAGACCACACATGGAGTACTGTGTACAGTTCTGGGCTCCTGTGAACAAGGCAGACATAGCAGAGCTGGAGAGGGTTCAGAGAAGGGCAACTGGAATGGGAGGACTACAGTACCCAGAAAGATTATCAAAATTAGGGTTATTTACTTTAGAAAAAAGACAACTGAGGGGAGATCTAATAACTATGTATAAATATATCAGAGGTCAGTACAGAGATCTCTCCCATGATCTACTTATCCCCAGGACTGTGACTGTGATGAGGGAACATCCTCTGCGCCTGGAGGAAAGAAGGTTTGTATAGAAACATAGAAGAGGATTCTTTACGGTAAGAGCAGTGAGACTATGGAACTCCCTGCCTGAGGAGGTGGTGATGGTAAGTTCACTAAAAGAGTTCAAGAGGGGCCTGAATGCATTTCTGGAGGGTAATAATATTACAGGTTATAGTTACTAGAGATGGGTCGTTGATCCAGGGAGTAATTCTGATTGCCTGATTGGAGTCGGGAAGGAATATTTTTCCCTAGTGGGAAACTAGTGGGGAAAATTGGCTTCTACCTCACAGGGTTTTTTTGCCTTCCTCTGGATCTACTTGTAGGTAAACAGGCCGAGCTGGATGGACAGTCTTTTTTCTGCCTTATAAACTATGTTACTATGTTACTAGTCGCAATGTCTCAGCTCATAGCTTGAAAAAAGACTCTGTGAATGAGTTGAAAACATTGTGACTACAGGGGTGAATAAATTGTTTGAGAGCAATGTCATTTTTTTCTTTATATATATAGTAATTTATCAAAATGGTGTAAAGTAGAACCCGGTTAGTAGCCCATAGGAACCAATCAGATTTTACCTTTCATTTTTCACAGCTTCATTGGAAAATGAAAGGAGGAATCTGATTGGCTGCTATGGGCAACTAAGCCAGTTCTACTTTACACCAGTTTTGATAAATCTCTACCTCCGGTGTACTTCTATGTGTACATTGCATTGTGTGTTATCACTGTACTAGTCTGTGTGGGAGAAGTGACCGCTCACTGTGTGGACTGCACACAATACTGTATTCAGAAGAGAGCACACACACATACTGTACTCAGAAAAGAGCGCACACAGTACTGTATTCACAAGAGAGCACATACACATACTGTACTCAGAAGAGAGCGCACACACACATACTGTACTCAGAAAATACTGCACACACAATACTGTATTCAGAAGAGAGTGCACACACATACTGTGTTCAGAAGAGAGTACATGTGGTGAGAGCTGTCAGTAATGAGATCTATATAAGGCTTATAACACCATGGTTCTGACTATAGATATCTGCACTAACGTTATCAGCAGAAATATCTATTGTGTCTACAAATAACGGACTTTCTACAGAATGGAAAGTGAGAACTAGATCTGCTGATTATAGGCTGCACCATACTGTAAGACTCACCATGTTCTGGATTGGAATGAAAGCTCACTAACAAGTTACTTGCAAGTTCCATCATCTTATACTATGTGTAAGAAGCTGCTAGCTGTGCTGTGTAACAGGATGTGGGGGCGGGGCAGCAGAGCTGTGCTGGTGCATGTGAAATCAACAGGAACGCCCATAGAGCTGCTCAGGAGAAGACAGCAATGTGCAAAACTCTCAGAAGAGCATTTCTGAATGCATGTGAAGCAAAGCTGATACCAGAAAACTAACAACTGCAATTTTTTTATTTGCTGCATTATGGTAAGATATGGGGTTATTGATTTTTAGTGCACAAAGGTTTCCGTAGCCTTTAAAGACTCTGGTGTGATGTCAGGGCTGGGGAGGCCAGTCACGGCCTCCCTACCTTGCTACATTGTTTGCTGAATGCAATACAGGCTCATCCATAGGTCATACCCTACCTCATGTTTCTCCCTCCTTGATGATGCACCTGTCCTTCAAACGCGGTGGCTCCTTGGGATCACCGCGCATGCGCCAGGTCTTAGTTTTGTTTCCACTCTCACGCCTCTCTTTTGTTCCCCGCTAATGTGCATGTCTTGGGACTTCAGTCTCTTGTAGTATCAGTTGCTCATAATGCGCAAGTCTGAATCCATCATAGCTTATCACTATGTTCTTTCTTAATCCCAGTATTGGTTTTAATCATGTTTAAAATTCTCTTTATCAAGAACTTGCTTTAGGAGAACTATGGCTTTGTCCTTAGATGATTAATATATTGATAGTAAATAATACTCACAATTATCCAATAAAGATATTTGTATTGAAATTAAATGGATGCATAAGAGAGGAAGGAAAGAAAGAGCTACATAGATCAGCAGATTGTTACTTCTTAGTATACATCCCTCTGTGATGTCAGAAGTAACTCAATGAAGGCTTCACTTTTTCTTCATTTATTTAACGGCGCTTGAGATATATTACTAAAAAGAAATGAAGTGAATAAAAATGTTTTAATTAAGTTGGATTAGAAAATAATAGAAGAAACTATATTAGAGGACTAGTTATACTTTTAAATATAAAAAATAGACAGACAGTCTCAAAATAAAAAAAAGTGAAGAGATGTAATACTAATTGAAGTATTAGAACCACTGGTGAGAAATGATTAATTAAAAATACTGTACTGTAGGACTGTAGCTGCATGGTGGCAAGAACTAACATCATGACTCGCCTCCCAGTGTTATAATAAAAGAAATGAAAATAAAAACAAAATAATAAGTATAAAATAATGATAAAAAGAAGATTAAAAACGAATACTTCACATCATGGAAATTTATATAAAGTTAGTTTTGACATCAAAGAGGGAGGTCAAATGTATATGTATACTAAGAAGTAACAATCTGCTGATCTCCGGCGCCACACGTGTCACATATACATATACACACACACAGACATACACACAGACATACACAGACATACTTACATACTTACGAAAAAAGTGCACTTGAGCCAAGAAATCCTTGGGTGTTGATGGACCTAGTCCTGGTGGTTTGGGGATTCTGTGGATGCGGTCGATAGTGACATCCATATCCAAGGTTGAAGGAAGTGCGGCCTTTAGCATGTCCTTCAATAGAAGCTCCAAATCGGCAGGCCCCACCGTCTCCAGAACACCATGGAGACACACATTATTGTGACGTTGTCTGTCCTCTATATCACATAACTTTCCAGATTATCTACTGACCTCTTCCTCCAATGCTTCGTTTGCGTCAATGAGAGCATTGTGCGATTATGCCATCTCCTCCATCTTCTGCTCCACTTGGGCTGTGCGATCCCTGAGTTGCTGTATTTCTCGTCTTATTTTCTGTATCATCCCTCACATGTCATCTTTGAGGGAAACGCTCAGGGAATCTAGGAGTGAGCGTAGCGTACCCTCTGTGAGTTGATGTGGGGACAGGCCTGGGCGGTCGTCTGCCCCAGAGCCTGAACTCAGGCTTGGCGAGGAAGCAAATGAGGCTGGAAGCGCAGGCAGTGAGGCATGCAGTAGGCCCGAGTCCAGGGTCGTCACTTTACCAAAGAATTTGGTGAGTTTATTCAGGGCCGGCCTCCTTTTTATCTTCCCCATGTTATGGGACACGCTTGTGGCTGGTGGGGATGCTCCACAAATCCTGCGTTAGCCACTTTGGGTGGTTATGGAGTTTCTGGGTCCGGAGTTACAGCATCAAACAGCTGGCGCCATCAGCGTGCAGGCCACACCCCTGCCTGTATTGTTTTGTACCTGAATTCCTCAAATAAAGATGCACCCTGGTTTACTGCAGACCCTGACTCTCTGGACTTATTTCTCATTGGGGTGCACCACACCTTACTATCCCTTCCGAGGAGCAACATGTGGTGACACCTCAACAGTGTCCGGGGGGACCAGCATAGCGTTGGGGCCACCCCAAACCTGGCCACCGCAATTGCTTTGGTATCCTGATAACTGAGTAGGCTGCAGATAACATTGTGGAGGTTCTCATTTGGGCCTGGTTTCTGGAGGAGGGATGTGTGTACCCTTTTAATAATGATGGATCTGGCTCTGTCTGGACCAAGCAGCAAAAAGCGTAGGCTGTGGTGTTTACTCTCTTTGCCTCAAGAAGGCCCATGATTTGAATATTTTTTTCTACTATTTTTGTTCTCCTGGTCTTCCAGGAGCAGGATGGTTTGGTTGATTTGAACATGGTAAGCCACCATTGTGTCTTTCATAGTAGAGCTGTAGGTAATGATGTCTTGCTGGGACTGCTTTCCTCCCTATATGGCAAATGTCATAATATAAATATAAAGGAGGTTAGACGCGATAGGTGTGCTATTGTGAGAGTATTCTTTAAGAAGCCCCTTATGATGGAAATTGAGTCACAGCCATTTTGGTTGTTTGACATACTGTCAGTTTCTAAGTTCTCACTGACAAGATTTGTGGACCTTGCCACTAGTGCGGCAAGCTTGTTTCTTTAGGTATTTTCCCATCTCTGGTTGTGAGAAGGCCAGTTTTGGAGTACGTGCAGGTTTGTAGAACTTGTCTTTAGAGTTAGACCTCACCATAGTGTTGAGGTAATGCATAGCAGGTTCCATGGACACAGTCTGCAGCCAAAATATATGCTGACAGTGACCCTGGAAAATACACTTATTGTACATTTATTATGTTTATTATTTATTATGTTTTTATGTTTTTAGAGATTCTGATATTGATGAGATATTCTCAGGATAGGTCATTAATATCAGATCGCCGGGGGACCACCGCCCATCAGCTGTTTGAAGAGGCCACAGTGCTCTGGTGAGTGAATGTGGCTGACCTGCAATACCAAGCATAGATGCTATTCCACGAACAGCAGTGTTCCTGGTAATCTGCAAGGAGGCCATAGCACTCACCACAGCACCATGGCCTCCTCAAACAGCTGATTGGAGGGGGTCCTAGGCGTCCCCCAGCCTGAAGATTGGTTATCAATATCAGAATCTCAGAAAATCCCTTTAATTGTAGAAGCTTTGCAACAGGTTTTGGAAAAAAATGGTGCAATTCCACAGTGTCCAGTGCAACTATGATGCTTAAAATATAATCACCCAGTATGTATATATGTGTCCAAAGAAAAAAACGTTAGTTACTGAAAATACGAAACAAACACAATGCAAAATATATACAATAGTGTCATGCTCACTATAGAAAATATACTAGCACTATACACACTATATAAATGTGAGATTCTTGTCAAATACATTTTTGACAAAATCATTTGTGTCTTCCCACCATGAACAGGAACCTACGCTAAATGCTACCTCTTTTAGTGCAAACTGGCTTCCAAGAAGTTAAGGGAAGGCAGTTTCCACATAATCCCACTCTGTATTTCACCTCTCCTTGTGCCAAATGGCCTACAATCAATACTGATGTGCAGTGCAGCAGAGGCCATATATATATGTAAACAGTTCCAGCTCTGTAACTCACCCTATCGTGTCCCTAGTGCTAAAAAATGTCTATTTACTGTATGTACCTTTCTATCAAGCAATTCTAGTTTTCTGTAAAGCGGGCATTATTAAGTAAAACATGGGCATTCAAGTATTCAGTCTCTGGTGGTTCCTTTGGGGAAATCCTTGGAAAGCATGGCAAGAAGGACCGATCAGCTTCTGCAGTGTAATATACTCTGACACTTTGTAATTTTGTGGTGTATTTTTACCTGCACTTACCTTTTTTAATGTTTGAGTTTTATTGTGAAGCATATGGAGAAAGTCTTCATTAAACAACTGTGGTAATGTGCACGGAAGACTGGTTGGTAGTGGGATTCTTCCAGTCCATACCCTTCCAGGACACGTTTTCCTCTCACCTGAGGAGATCGCAGGTGAGCTGGGTTAATCAGGTGGGGATAAACCAACCCACAGTGTATGAGTCTGAGGAAAGAGAAAGGCTGAGGAAGCCTGAGAGGTTGGAGCCTGCGGAGGCTCTGTGTGGTCTCAGCCAGGAGGGCTGAGGGGCCATAAGGCTTTGCAAAGCCTAAAGTTTGGGGGGCCCAGCGACGCGTATGGTTAGAGGGTCCCACGGTCAGAGTCAGGAGGACTACTGGACCATCTCCCCCAGAGGTGCTGGGGAGCCTGGAGGCTGCTGGACCGTACGGCTGAGAAAGCCGCATTTAATGCTGTGTGTGAACAGCGTTTTTCTCGGTGAGCTAGAGAACAAATTATATGTTAGTTAGAGCCCAGACAGGCAGGTGTTTGTTTGGCTAGGCTGTTGTGCTGGTGTCTATGTGAAAAATGAAACACAAATGGACTTGAAAACGCCCTATTGTCGGAAGATTTGTGGTTGCTACCCCCGAGAGAGCAAGCGATCCCTTACACAACATAATGTACCCAGAGGAAGATGCATTTTTAAATAAAAACTCCACTAACCCCAATAATTGGTACTAAACTTTGACAAACCAAAATTCTGTGGGGTGATATTTATCATTGCCTGATCGCTGATTTTGGCTCACACATCAGTTGCTCGAAAATGTTGAACATTTGGCCATTTACTGCCCCTCTAGGCACTTTCCCCAAAAGTGGTAGGGGTTTGAGAAAGGCTTAGCAGAAGGGTGTGTTGACTCCTGCAGTCTAAAAAATTTACTATAATTTATTACAAAAACTGGCATAAATTATAGCTCAAGTCTATGCCAGCGACTAGTTTGGAGTACCAAAGATGTGCCTAATTTGTTAATAGTCTGCCTGTCACTCCAGCATATATGAGATCAAAACTGGTGTAGGAAAATAAATCTCCCTCTAGATTTTAGTATATATTATGACTATACAGTATCTACATAGAATCCAAGCAAAATGTGTCACAATTCTGGCTCAACTTGCAACCAAAAAGTAGAGTACATGGCATGGATGTAGACATTTTGGTGTCCGTGAACCGAACCTGAACAAGCCAAAGTCAGTGTCTGGGTTCTTTGTTCTTACTTTAAATAAAGCTTGTTGAAAGGCTGTAGCACAGCCAATCAACAAGTGTTTAAGCTGTGGGCACTTGGAAGCCATCACAATCAAGACTAGTATTGGCATGGCTGTTATTGGCTTGCGCACCGTGTGGCCATGCATACATAAATGCTCGATCACATGGTGCACCGCCATTCTGCTCTAACTAGTGTAGGGACAGGATGCTGCTGCAGGCAGGGAGAGTGTTAGGCTTTAATTATTTTTAAAAAGTGTGCTGGGGACCTGTAGGCATTATTGATTGGTGGAATACAGCTACTTTGTACCAGTGAGACAGAAATACCACACTTACACGTGCTGTTCAGTCTCAGGGTGACCTGTTGCCATTTTTTACGGTGCAATCCTACTCCTTTGCACCAGTGACAGGGAAATATAATAGTTAATCAGTCTGTTAATTGTGTGGGTAAGACATACCTATTTTTTTTTTTTGTGCTAAAACCTTTACTTGCCACGGTCACAGGGATATATAATATAAATTCAGACGGTTAATTGTTTTTTTGTGACCTACCTATTTTTATTTTTTGGTGAAAAAACACTGTACTTGCCACCATCTCAGGGACATGAATAGTTAATCAGCTGATTAATTGGGTTGTGTGATCTACATATTTTTGTTGTTTAAAACACTGTACTTGCCACCATCACAGGGATATATAATAGTTATTCAGCCGGTTAATTGAGTCTGTGAGACCTATTTTTTTTTTGTGCTAAACACCTCTTTTGCATCCGTGACACGGATATACAATTGTTCGTCTATTAGCCAATTTTGTGGGTGACTGTAACAAAATATGGAGAGCATCAACTGGGGACATGGCCGTGGTCATGGTGTTGGTGGAGCTCCTGCTGCAGGGAGAGGACGTTGTCGATCTGTGCCAGCTAGGTGCCCAAATGAAACACTTTCCTCTGGTGCACGCTGGTGTCAGGACGTTCTTCGACATTTTGTAGGCCCCTATACCACTCTTAGAATGGTGAGGCGGTAGTAGATTGGATGGCTGAGAGTGCCTCCAGTTCCTTCACATTGGCTTCCACCCGGTCCACTGCTGAAAGCACAGAGTTGGCACCGGCGGCCCATGGGCATCCGTCTTCCATCTCAACCCCTTTCACATCAGCCAAGCAGTCTGAGCCCCAAGTCGTGCAGCAGTCACTTATGCTTTTTGATGACTCTGCTGGCGGTGTTTTCCTGGGTCTTCCTCCTAGCCCTGCCTCAGAAGTGACAGAGATTGAGTGCACTGATGCCCAACCACTTATGTTTGAGGATGAGGACTTTGGAAAACCACCGCAGCATGTCTCTGATGACGGTGACAACTGCTGGGGCTTTCTGCAGTGTGCAGACTAGCCAGGCAGGCAAGGGTGAGGAGTGGGTGGGAGATGATGGGGAGGCCGATGAGGTCCTGGACCTCACATGGCAATCCAGGTCATGCCAATAACGTGTGGAGTTCGGAGAAAGAGGAGGAGGGCTCCACTCCACTGGTTCAAGATTGTAATTTTTATTTTTGTGTATTTTTGTCATTTCCCTATCCACATTTGTTTGCAGGACAATTGTACTGCCCTTACTCCCACTTTGGAACCTTTTGCAGCCCTCTAGCCCTTTCTATGACTTTTTTAGAGCCATTTTAGTGCCCCAAAGTTCGGGCCCCCATTGAATTCAATGCGGTTAGTTGGTCGGGGTCAAGTTCAGGACAAGTTCGGAACCCGAATTGAACTTTGAAACGAAGTTCAGCCGAACCCCTCGAACCCGGACATCCAGTGGTCCGCTCATTCCTAATTATGTTTTGTTCTTCACTGGCCAGTATTCAAGTGCCTGCTGGCAAGTTTTATGGGTAAAAGAAGTCTTAAAAAGAGCCAGGTTTATTAACAGTATGCATAATTTTTTTTTTGCAGAATAATGGTGAAAAGTAACTTAAGCCAAGAGGTGGTGTATGAAAGTGAAGGGTGGCTAACATGTTTAGCAACATGTGCCAGATTTATAATGCGGTGTGCACAATTGTGATATATTTGTCTCAATTTCTTCCTTTCTCATCTAGTTCTAAATGTAAATGAAAGTATTAATAAATCTGCCCACTGTATATATTTTTCTTTTGATTTCATGATACAGATGCATCAGGTATTACTAGATGTCTAATATGTAAAATATTATCTAATTATAGAATGTTTTTGAAATTTTTAGTCCTTCTGCAAGCCTATGGATCCAGTCTGTGGACACAATGGGGAAACATATACTAATGTATGCAGTGCTTTTTCCGACCGTGTTGCTGTGGATTATTATGGCAGATGTCAAGATATTGGGATATTCTCAGAGCACAGTTTTCATTCACAGTGTGCCTCCATTAAGTGCCCTAACAAGCCTAAAGAGGGCTGTAAAGCAGTCATACCGCCTGGTAAGTGTAAGGCCTTGTTTACATCACTGTTTGTAGACCCAGTAGTTTGTTCCGGCACAGAGCAGCCTGCTGGATCCTCTACTTCCCCATCCCCATTGACTGCAATGGAGTCCGTCAGTTAACCAGCTGATTTCCATCATAAATGCCAGGTTTCAGCCGGATCACCACCAGACCCCACTGCAGTCTATGGGGATCCGGTAGTGAAGTAGACGATCTGGCAGGCAGCACTGTGCTGGAACAGCCTGCCAGATCTACAAATGGAGATGTGACTGAGGCCTCTGGCAATTGAACAGTATCAGAAATATAGATTGTGTTATGCGACCAGTTCTTGAGATGTGAAACTAAAAAAAACACAACTGGTTTTCACGCCACCAGTTAGGCCAGATACATAGAGAATTGGTAATCAAACAAAAATCACAGTAACATAATAACTTACTCTAAAAATATAATCTTTATTATAACAAAACCCAAAAACATTTTAAA
Organism: Rhinella marina; assembly: GCA_900303285.1. Taxonomy (NCBI): domain Eukaryota; kingdom Metazoa; phylum Chordata; class Amphibia; order Anura; family Bufonidae; genus Rhinella; species Rhinella marina. The sequence goes on from ONZH01025551.1 coordinate 20,379, forward strand.
AATATACTGGGGATCAGGGGTAGGTATAGTTTATACCATTCCACTCAGTCTGAGAAGACAGGGGATCTAGCCCTATTCTGTCCTTCCCCAAAGTGCAATAGCCACCCTGAAAAGAGCGACCCCACTGCCTTAGAATCTGTGTCTACACACCCTGACCTAGCTAGGGAGCTAATGTTAAGGGGGGGGCGGGGGCACTCAACTAAGACAGAGAGAAGGACCAAAATCCCCAGTATTGGACAGCAATACACTAGGCAAAATCTGCTGATAATAAATATTCAATGATACATCAGGACTCCTATAGATTTATCACATCGGGAATCTTGGTGTGTATAATAAGCAGTATCTTGTGTGTATATCGGACTTTACCAAGCCTCCCCACCTAAGAGATGGATTAGGGCAAGCTGGATACTATTGCTAGAGGATAATATACATAGTTTGTATGCCCACATGTTTTACTGGGCTTACCAGATATAAAGAATATCCACAGTATATACGCAGGATAAGTGCCAGAGCTGGAGGATATCAAGCATATGCATCATCTATTCTTTATGGACTTAGCAAAGAACAATAATATCCAATGCATGTACGCCACTCACACCATCAATTGATGCCCCTATTCCTCTATAATATGCATAGTGGTACATACCTGATCAAATCTGCACACCAGTTCGGTTCTACATATGTAAAACCACTGTCACATTCATATAGTAAACCTTTTTTAGTATAGAGGTGGAGATAGGGTTATGTAGCCATCATTGGAAGGGGATTTTGAAGTCCACACGAGGGGACCCCATTGTCGCAGTCACGGTCCTGGGAATGTACTGACATTTATACATACTTATTAGATCTCCCCTTAGTTGTGTTTTTTCTAGTGAATAACCCTAATTTTGATAATCTTTCTGGGTACTGTAGTCCACACATTCCAGTTATTACTTTAGGTGCCCTTCTCTGAACCCTCTCCAGCTCTACTATGTCTGTCTTGTTCACATGAGCCCAGAACTGTACACAGTACCCCATGCATACTTTAATTCTTCATTAAAGAAGAACTCCCGGAAATTTTTTTATTCCATGTCCTGCTAGAAATGTACATGATGTAATCTGTAGTGAATGTCATTTCTGGCTGTATTTTTGAGTTATATCTCCCTGATGTTTCTCATCTGTGTCATGTGACCAGGAATCAGACTCACCAACTCACACATCATCTTATGTGTGGACAGGAAGTCTAATTCTCTATGCATTCCCATGGGAGCCTCACTTTCAGTCTCATAGGAATGAATAGAGCATTTCTGTCCTGGGTCAGTTGGAGGTCAGGGAGTTGGTCACATGACACAGCTACAATAAGAAGAGAGTGGATAACTCTCAATTAAAGTCTCTGATAAGAAGATTGCATTCACTACAGATTATATCATGCACCTTTCTAACAGGTCAGAGAATAAAAAATTTTGCGGGAGTTCTTCTTTAAGACTTCCTGGGGAAACTGTCTTCATCCTATAGCACCATTGGGTTTCTATTGTTATCCCAGTCTCCTTTTCTCTGTGGTTCTTGAACTACTTCCAGGGAAAAGAAGCTCAGGACATTAGGAGTATTGTAACGGTCCTTCACATACCTAGCGACCGATTTATCTCACTCCTTCATTTGGATTGATAAAATGTTTACCAGTTGGTACATATCTGCAGGCCTTACATCTGCTGCAGTTGAAGGTCGTCTGGACAACCAGGCATGATCCTGGATTAAGGAATTAAAATGACTTTTCACTAATCTGTCCTTAATGATTCTTCCTCTTCTATATGTGATCTGAGGTCTCTTACTCAAGGAGTCAGTATCTGTTGTCAAAAGTACCCAGTATTTAGAGATAATCTGTGATATATTTTCTGCCTGAGAGTCAAACGCACCAATGATGTGCAAATTGTTTCAGCCTTTAATTTGTCTGTTAGGTCCCTTTCTTCTCAACAGTTGGTCATGTGGTCTCTTACTTGCCTCCTAATATGCTTGTTTAATAGTATAGTCCGGGTAGCCTCAGGGTCAGCAGATTAGACTCATCCTTGAAAGACTATTGCCCAGAGCAATTATGTCTTAGCACCTGTTCACATGACCGTGTGAACGGGTCCGCACCTATTCCGCAAATTTGCGGAATAGGGGCGGGCCCGTTCACCTCTATGGGCGACACGCTATCTTGCTGAGCCGCGGCTCCGTGCCGCATCTCAGCAAGAAAAGATAGAACATGTCCTATACTTGTCCGTACGCACGGACAAGTATACGCATTTTCAATGGGGCCGTCCGGCGTGTGTTCCGAGTGCTGCGGAACACACGCCGGGCGGCCCCCGTATTTTTGCGGGTTCGTCTGAATGGGGCCTAACTCTGAGGAATTGTCCCCTTGGAATCCCTCTCTTAAGTGGATAGTGATGAAAGCTATTCCACTACAGAAGACTGTTATGTGACGTTTTTTTTCCGGTAAAGGGTTGTTTGAGTACTGTTATCTGATATTCTCCTCAATCTCGTATGCAATTCAGTTTATGTTTTTAGGTGTTGTACAAACTCAGAGAAGACCTCCTTAGCTCCAGACCCGATAACAAACACATCGTTTATATATCTGGTCCACAGGACAATGTATTTCACCCACTCAGCATTATCCTCCTGGAAGATCATCTGTTTTTCCCACCAGCCCAGCATCAGATTAGCATAAGAGGGGTAAAAATGCTTCCCACCACGGCCCTCCTGAACTGGTTGTATATTTGTCCATCAAAGAGGAAACAGTTGTGTGTCAAAAAGAATTCCAGAAGCCGCACAACAATGTTCCCTCAAATATTGCAATCTCGTGTCAAGGAAAGTTTGCACAGCTTCCAATCCCAGTTCATATGGGATCTAGGCGTACAGAACTTCCAAATGAGTGCTGGCGAGTAACATATGAGGCTCCAAGAAAATTCCATCTATTTTTGTAGATCTGTAGTTTCTCTTGTGTATGATGGAAAAGGGTCTCAAAATCTGGTCGACATAAATCGCCAGGTTCTGGCTTTGACTATCAATTCCTGACACATTAGGCCTGCATCTAAGAGGATGTACTCCTTCATGTATCTTTGATGGTCCATAAAAGGTTGCCATTTGGGGGGATTGTGGTAGCAGGAACGTCAGCTCATTTTTGATATTAAATTATGGTCTAGGGCAGACCTCAGAATTCTCCCCAATTCAATATAGTAAAGACTTGTGGGGTCCGCTTTCAGAATAGCATAGTTTGTCTTATCACGCAATACCTGTAGGCACATCATCCTATATTTTAGCACATCCAATAACCACCACATTACCCACTATATCTGTGTGTTCAATCACCACATTGACATTCTTCTCCAGCTGGACAAGGGCCTCCATTTCAACATTTGTATAATTATGTAGGATGCTTAATGGATCCTCTTGGATGACCTCTAGATGATCACTGTACACCCCTCTCAAGTTTGTAAATATTTTATTATATCTTTTCATGGGACAAAAGTGAAGATATAGCACTTTGATAAAATATAAAGTAGTCATTGAACAGCTTGTATAACATTGTAAATTTGGTGTGCACTCACAATAACTCAATACTGTATTATATAGGATAAATTACCTATCTCTAATGAAGCAGGACATAAGGGACCAAAAGAGCCCCCCCCCCCCCTTTCCTGCTTTCACTATATAGTACACACATCAACCTTGGGAAGGATATACTTATCCTTTCCAATGAGTCAGGGGTTCTGTTGGTGGGCGGCCAGACCCCTATGTTGTAAGCAGCAGTCAGTGCAACACCTGTGTCTGATGTATCGGTGGCCACATGTGTGATTAATGTATTTTTGCATGCAGTGGCTATCTGGGTAACTTGGGTGGGTACCACTAGTGTATGGAGTATCTGACAGCTATCATATTTAGTTATTTTTGAGGTATCCTGTTTTGGTATATTATCACTGTACCTATGAGATATAGAGAAGTATATAAGGATGCTTTATGGCCCCTGATGATCCCCAGATTGGAATATCTTTGGGGCTAAACACGTTGGATCTGTTGTCTTTGAACAGGGTGATTACTCTAAATGAGATACTGCTTATTATACACACCAAGATTCCCGATGTGATGTATCTATAGGAGTCCTGATGTGTCATTGAATATTTATTATGGGCAGATTTTGCCCATTGTATTGCAGTCTGTAACTGGGGATTTTGGTCCTCCTCTCAGTCTTAGTTGAGTGCCCCCGACCTTGACATTAGCTCTCTAGCTAGATCAGAGTGTGGAGGGACAGATTCGAAGGCAGTGGGGATCACTCTTTTCAGGACAGCTATTCCGCTTTAGATAAGGACAGAATAGGGCTAGATTTCCTGTCTTTTCAGACCGAGTGAAATGGTATAAATTATACCTGCCCCTGATCCCCAGTATATTTTTAAAATATTTTTGGATTTTGTTATAATAAAGGTTATGGTTTTAGGGGAGGTTATAATGTTACTATGATTTTTGTTTGATTACCAATCCTCTATATATCTGGCCTAACTGGTGGCATGAAAACAAGTTCTGTGATTTGTTGAGTGATATGGTGCTTGATGATGGCAAGTTATCTCACTGACTCCTGCCTATTGGAAGCAGGGGAGGACACTGACTCTTGGCTATCGGAAGCCGAGGAGGTGTTCTCTGAGTGTGAAGCTATAACGGGGAACTCAGCAGCAGTATCTATGAAGCCCCCATGCTATTGAACACATATTAAATCCCTCTACAATTATATAAAAAATAGGATTGTACCAAAAGGCTTACAAATTAATATTGTTTCAGCAGAAAGGGTTAGATCGGAAGAATTATTATGGAGATGGGAATTATTGGCGATGGACAGCTAGTAACATAGTAACATAGTTTATAAGGCCGAGAAAAGACATCTGTCCATCCAGATCGGCCTGTTTTCCTAAAAGTTGATCCAGAGGAAGGCAAAAAAAACCCTGTGAGTTAGAAGCCAATTTTCCCCATTTAGGGAAAAAATTCCTTCCCGACTCCAATCAGGCAATCAGAATTACTTCCTGGATCAACGACCCATCTCTAGTAACTATAACCTGTAATATTATTACACCCCAGAAATACATCCAGGCCCCTCTTGAACTCTTTTAGTGAACTTACCATCACCACCTCCTCAGGCAGAGTTCCATAGTCGCACTGCTTTTACCGTAAAGAATCCTCTTCTATGTTTGTGTACAAACCTTCTTTCCTCCAGGCGCAGAGGATGTCCCCTCGTCACAGTCACAGTCCTGGGGATAAATAGATCATGGGAGAGATCTCTGTACTGACCACTGATATATTTATACATAGTTATTAGATCTCCCCTCAGTCGTCTTTTTTCTAAAGTGAATACCCCTAATTTTGATAATCTTTCTTGGTACTGTAGTCCACCCATTCCAATTATTACTTTAGTTGCCCTCCTCTGAACCCTCTCCAGCTCTGCTATGTCTGCCTTGTTCACAGGAGCCCAAAACTGTACACAGTACTCCATGTGTGTTCTGACTAGGGATTTGTAAAGTGGCAGGACTATGTTCTCATCACGGGCATCTATGCCTCTTTTGATGCAACCCAATATCTTATTGGCCTTGGCAGCAGCTGTCTGACACTGGTTTTTACAGCTTAGTTTGCTGTTCACTAAAATTCCTAGGTCCTTTTCCATGTCAGAGTTACCCAATGTTTTACCATTCAGTATGTACTGGTGACTTGCATTATTCCTTCCCATATGCATAACCTTACATTTAAACCTCATCTGCCACTTCTCTGCCCAAGCCTCCAGTCTATCCAGATCCATCTGTAGCAGTGTACTGTCCTCTTCTGTGTTAATTACTTTACACAGTTTAGTGTCATCAAGATCATTAATAAATACAGTACAGTATTCGACCCCCTGGAACTTTTCAACCTTTTGCCACATTTCAGGCTTCAAACAAAAAGATATAACATTTTACATTTTTGGTAAAAAATCAACAACAAGCGGGTCACAATTGTGAAGTGGAACGAAATTTATTGGATCATTTAAACTTTTTTTGTAATAATAAAACTCACTCAGTTCAGAAAACTCACTCCAGAAGTAAATTGAGGATCTCTGAATGATCCAATGTTGTTCTAAATGACTGAAGGAGATAAATAGAATCCACCTGTGTGTAATCAAGTCTCCGTATAAACGCACCTGCTCTTTGGTAATCTCAGGGTTCTGTTTAAAGCACATAGAGCATCATGAAGACCAAGGAACACACCAGGCAGGTCCGTGATACTGTTGTGGAGAGGTTTAAAGCCGGATTTGGATACCAAAAGATTTCCCAAGCTTTAAACATCCCAAGGAGCACTGAAATGGAAGGAGTATCAGACCACTGCAAATCTACCAAGACCTGGCCGTCCCTCTAAACTTTCATCTCAAACAAGGAGAAGACTGATCAGAGATGCAGCCAAGAGGCCCATGATCACTCTGGATGAACTGCAGAGATCTACAGCTGAGGTGGGAGAGTCTGTCCATAGGACAACAATCAGTTGAACACTTCACAAATCTGGCCTTTATGGAAGAGTGGCAAGAAGAAAGCCATTTCTCAAAGATATCCATAAAAAGTATCATTTACAGTTTGCCACAAGCCACCTGGGAGACACACCAAACATGTGGAAGAAGGTGCTCTGGTCAGATGAAACCAAAATCGAACTTTTTGGAAACAATGCAAAACGATATGTTTGGCGTAAAAGCAACACAGCTCATCACCCTGAACACACCATCCCCACTGTCAAACGTGGTTGCAGCATCATGGTTTGGGCCTGCTTTTCATCAGCAGGGACAGGAAAGATGGTTAAAAATGATGGGAAGATGGATGGAGCCAAATACAGGACCATTCTGGATGAAAACCTGTTGAAGTCTGCAAAAGAACTGAGTCTAGGATGGAGATTTATCTTCTAACAAGACAATGATCCCAAACATAAAGCAAAATCTACAATGGAATGGTTCAAAAATAAACGTATCAGGTCAAAGTCCAAACCTGAATCCAATTGAGAATACGTGGAAAGAGCTGAAAACTGCTGTTCACAAACACTCTCCATCCAACCTCAAAGAGCTCAAGCTGTTTTGCAAGGAAGAATGGGCAAGAATTTCAGTCTCTAGATTTACAAAACTGATAGAGACATACCCCAAGCGACTTGCAGTAATAGCAGCAAAAGGTGGCGCAACAAAGTATTAATGCAAGGGGTCCGAATAATTTTGCACGCCCCACTTTTCAGTTTTATTATTACAAAAAAAGTTTAAATGTTTAAAAGTTTAAAAAGTTCCAGGGGGCCGAATACTTTCACAAGGCACTGTATATTGAAGAGAATAGGGCCCAACACTAACCCCTGTGGTACCCCACTAGTGACAGTGACCCAATCTGAGTATGTAGCATTAATAACCACCCTCTGTTTTCTATCACTGAGCCAGTTACTTACCCACATGCAGACATTTTCTCCCAGGCCAAGCATTCTCATTTTATATACTAACCTTTTATGTGGTACCGTGTCAAATGCTTTGGAGAAGTCCAGATATACGACATCAATTGAGTCGCCGCGGTCCAGTCTAGAAGTTACCTCCTCATAGAAACTGATTAAATTGGTTTGACATGACCGATCTCTCATGAAGCCATGCTGATATGGATTTATTTGCTCATTTTCATTGAGGTACTCCAAGATAGCATCTCTTAGAAAACCCTCAAACAGTTTACCCACGACAGATGTTAAACTTACCGGCATATCGTTTCCAGGCTCTGTTTTTGGACCCTTTTTGAATATTGGCACCACATTTGCTATGCACCAATCCTGTGGAACACTCCCTGTCAGTATAGAGTCCTTAAATATCAGAAATAAGGGTCTGGCTATGACATTACTTAATTCTCTTAGGGTACGGGGGTGTATGCCATCCTGTCCTGGCGATTCATCTATTTTAATCTTTTTAAGACGTCGCTGTACTTCTTCCTGGGTCAGACAGGGCACTTTTAAAGGGGAATATACTTTTATATTCTGCATTTCATCTGACGGTTTATTTTCCTCAGTGAATACAGTGGAGAAAAAGATATTTAGTAGCTTTGCTTTCTCCTCATCGCTCTCTGCAACTCCCCCCTCATTACTCTGTAGGGGGTCGACACCTTCAGGTTTATACTTTTTACCATTTCTATAATTAAAGAACATTGTAGGGTTAGTTTTACTCTCTTTGACGATTAATCTCTCGGTCTCTAGTTTGGCTGTTTTTATTTGTTTTTTATATATTCTATTTTTTTCCTTATAGTTTTTCAATGCTTCCTTGCTCCCCTCCTGTTTTAGTGATTTAAATGCTTCCTGTTTGTCATTTATTGCTTTCTTTACAGTTGTATTTATCCACATTGTTTTTTTTCTTGTTCCTTAACCTTTTATTCCCATAAGGTATGTACCTCTCACAATTAGATATTAGGATGCTTTTAAAAATCTCCCATTTTGTGGCTGTATTTTTATTTTTGAGGACTTTGTCCCAGTTAGTTAGGTCTATGGCCTCTCTTAGTTGGCTAAATTTTGCTTTTTTGAAGTTTGGTATTTTTGTTCCTCCCTGAAGAAACGCTCTTTTGAATGACAATTGAAAGGTTATTATTTTATGGTCACTATTTCCCGGGTGTCCCCCAACCTGCACATCTGTCGTTCTGTCAGGTCTATTGGTTAATACTAAGTCCAGTATGGCCATCCCTCTAGTCGGGTCCTGAACCAGTTGGGAAAGGTAATTGTCTTTGGTTATTGCCAAAAACCAGTTTCCTTTATGAGATATACAGGTTTCAGTTTCCCAGTCTATATCTGGGTAGTTGAAATCCCCCATAATAACGACCTCATTATGATTTGCCGCCTCGTCTATTTCATTTAGAAGTAGATTTTCTGTGGACTCTGGTATATTAGGTGGTTTATAATAAAGTATTTTATTATTGTTTTTGGCTCCATTTATTTCTACCCACAGTGACTCCACATGTTCATGTCCCTCACTTATATCTTCCAGGAGTGTGGGCTTTAGACAGGACTTTATATAAAGGCAGAGCCCTCCCCCTCTCCGGTTTTGACGATCCTTTCTAAACAGACTGTAACCCTGTACGTTAACTGCCCAGTCATAGCTATCATCCAGCCATGTCTCAGTTATTCCCACTATGTCATAGTCCTCCTCACACATCACTAATTCCAGTTCACCAGTTTTATTAGTTAGGCTTCTGGCATTAGTGTATTTTTCCCCTACACCTTTCTTTCTAAACTGTTCTAGTTCCTCCTTCCATTCTTCCCTCAGTTCCATTACCTTGCCCCAATTTATTTTTTTATTTTTTTATTTATTTTTTTTTTTATTTATCTTTATTTGTTTTATACACAACACATTACAGTAAAAAAACATACAACAATGATTTCGTATACATACCCCAACCCCAACCGCCCATCCCTCTCCCTCCCCCCGTCCGAGTTTTATATATGAGATGAGATAGATGTGATAGAATTAAAACTTGGCTAAGTAGCCTATAATTTATTACTATACTTTAACAATTTTCTTCCAGTATTTGATGTCTGGTGCTACCGGAGACATCCACCACCTCACTATTGTGTATCGTGCTTTAAAAAGTTTTTTTAATATCCTTATTTTATTTTCCCTTCTCATATTTATGTCGTCATCTAACCCCAACATAATCCATTTTACTGACCAATTTATATTTTGTTGTTCCTCTTTTCCTATCTCTTCTAAAACCTTATCCCAAAAATCTTTGACCGTAGGGCATTCCCACATTAAATGGATTAGGTCTGTATCTTCCTTCCCACATTTAGGACACTTAGAGTCTTCCCTTATTTTCCATTTATGCAGTTTACTAGGGGTATAATAAATCCGATGTATCCAATTATACTGTATCAGCTGGAGCCGTAAACTCTCCGAGACTTTCCTTATGTTCTTATATATTAACCTCCATTGTTTTACTGAGATTACTCCAATTTCTTTCTCCCATTCTTTTAATCCTTTAAACTCTCTCTTAGTTACTTGAGTTGCTATTAATTTACGGTAAATTTTGGATAAGCTATTTTTTAATATTTTTTTCTCTTTGATATCTTTTACCAAACCCATTGGTTCACTTGTATAGTGATTTTCTTCCTGTCCTGATCTCTTAACTGCATAATATAATTTTGTATATTCATAATAATCTTTATTTGTTACATTAAACTCTCTTCTGATATCATTCCAATTTTTCAATTGTCCTTTGTTAAATGCATCCTTCATTGTTCTAATTCCTGCTTTTGCTAACTTATCCAGTACCTTCAACTTATTAACTTCTTTCAAATTTCTGTTATTCCATAAGGGAGCAAAATCATACATTCTTGTCTCGTTCATCATTTTTTTCATAATTTTCCAACTTTTACTGAAAATATTACTATCTTTCAATTGTCCTGACTCCAATAGTTCCCATATACTGATCTCCGACCCTCCAATTTCTCTTAACAAATAAGCGAAGTATGGATTTTTTTCCCATTCCAAAATGGATTGTAGTTGATATGCCAAAAAGTATATTCTAAAGTCAGGGATTGCTAATCCCCCCCATTCCCTAGGGAGACACAGATTATCTATTTTTAATCTCACACGTTTCCGGCCCCATATTAGCCTATTCAATATTATTTTTTTAAATATGAATTCTTTTGGCCAGATCGGGGCTGCTGAGAAAACGTATAGAATTTTAGGTACTATGACTGATTTTATTAGGCATATCCTATCTGCCTTGGATATCGGAAGTCCAAGCCACACTTCGCTTTTCTTTCTAATTTCCTCTACTACTCTCATAGTATTATGTTTGTGAAACTCTGATGTATCTGCTGAAATCTCTATACCCAAATATCTGAATGTACTCCCTCTTTCCATTACACCCATCTTTTCACCTATGTCTCCTACTCCACCTCCCAATGGCATCAGAACGGATTTCTCCCAGTTCACTGAAAGCCCAGAGACCCCACCGTATTCCTCTATTGTCTTCGTGATCTTAGTTAAAGATATAGCTGGGTCCTTCAGAAACATCAGAATGTCATCTGCATACAGAGTTAATTTGTCCTCTCTCCCCCCCACTCCGAATCCCGCCATTTCTGGGTCTTTTCTGATTTTAATTGCTAGAGGCTCAATAGCCAATGCAAAGAGTAGGGGGGAGAGAGGACAACCCTGTCTAGTACCTCTTGTAAAGATCAAAACATTCCCCGGGAACCCCATTCACTATCACAGAGGCCCTTGGCTTATTATAAAGCAGTTTAACCATTTCAATATACTTTGGACCAATTCCGAACCGCTTCATCACTTCCCAGAGGTGGTCCCACTCCACCCTGTCAAACGCCTTAGTTGCGTCTAAAGACAGGATGGAGTGGGACCCCCCCGGTTCTCCTATCTGAATGTTATTTAATACTCTCCCAAGATTATTCCTGGTTGACCTACCAGGAATGAATCCATTCTGGTCTGGATGAATAAGATGTGTCATGTATTTCAACAACCTATTGTCTAGAACCTTAGCATATAATTTATTGTCCACATTTATTAATGAAATAGGTCTATACGACTGTACTTTTATGGGGTTCTTCCCCTGTTTCGGGATTAATGTGATTCTAGCCTCCATCATTGAGTTTGGTAATTTCCCCTCCCTAATAGATGTATTAATAACTCTATGAAGTGCTGGTATAAGTTCAGGTCCTAGTTTCCGATAAATTTCATAGGGTAATCCATCGGCCCCTGGGGTCGAATTTCCCTTTACCTGTCTCAAAGCTGCCCAAATTTCTCCCGGGGTTATAGGTGTTTCCAATTCTTCCCTTTCTTCTGTATTTAATTTAGGTAGATCAATTTGGTCTAAATAGTTTCCTATCTCCGTTAGGTTTTTTTTTAACTCCGTACTATATAGTTCTTTATAATATAGACTAAATTCTCCGCTGATCTTCTCCTCGTCCTTTATTAATTCCCCTTCTTTATTTTCTATCACCGATATTCTCCTATTTTGATTCTGAGCGTTGATAATGGCCATGAGGTACCTATTCGGTTTTCCTTCCTCCAAAAGTCTCTTTTTTCCCCCGAATATTACCTTGTTTCTTGCTTTTTCCGTTAACAACTCCTCATACTCTGTTTATTTTTCCATTCTACGTATTCCTCATCTGATCTACCTACTAAATACTGTTGTTCTAATTCTTCCACTTCTCTACTAAGTTCTTTCTCTCTAGTCCCTAAGGTCTTCTTTAGTTCTGTTATTTTCTTTATCAAGCTACCTCTAATCCATGCTTTTATTGTATCCCATACGGTCATATCGCTGGCTGTTCCCCAATTAATCTCTAATATTTCTTTTAATTCTTTTCTTATTGTTTCATTAAAAGGAATCAAGTCCAGCCAATGGGGATTCAATCTCCACCCTTTATAGCTCCTAGTTTGTTCTACATTTATAGTTGTGACCACTGGTGAGTGGTCCGAAATACTTCGTGGATAATATTGAATTTTCTTTATTATCCCTACATACTCCCTATTACATAAGACTAAATCAATTCTAGACAGCGATTTTGCGGTTTTATTAAAACAAGAAAATACCTTTTCATCTGGGTTTGGTTTCTCCAGACATCATCTAATCCAATTTCCGTACAAATTTTATTAAGTGGTGTATTACCCCCTCCCTTCCAATTACCACTTCTCCTATGTATATCTTTCTCATTATTCATCAGACCATTAAAGTCACCCATAATTAAACATGGACATTCTTCTATTAATGTATAGTAGTGGTATACCTTCTTTAGTAATTCTACTTTGAAGGGTGGCGGTATGTATAAAAAAATAAGTGCACATCTTAAGTTAGAAATCCTCCCGTGTAGGAATACAAATTGTCCTTCTTCATCTAATTTTACTTCATATAATTCCCATTTTACTCTTTGATGTATCATCACACTTACCCCCCGTGCATAAGTCGAGTAATGTGAGTGGTACTGTGTGGGGTACCATTTCTTGTATAAACATTTTTCTGTATCTTTCGTTAAGTGAGTTTCAGTGATAGCCACAATATCTGGTGAGTGACATTTAATTAAATCAAAAACTGCAACCCTTTTAATTCTGTCCCCTAGACCCCTTGTGTTCCATACCATAATCTTAGTACTCATAATCTATCCTTGTATTTATATAGACAACAAGAGAAGAGAAGCACAAAGAGAAACAAAAAGAAGAAAAAAAAAAAAAAAAAAAAAACAGCCTCCGCTCATATATTCTTACATTTTTCCCTTTTTCTGTTACATTTTTATATCTACCACTCGGACTCCCACCCCCCCTTCCCCTTACGACTCGTTTACGTTTTATTTACGAGTCCCTCTCTTGAGCATTACTCAATCCGACCAGGTTTATCAAGACTTCACATTTTCAGTCCCATAGAGTCCATCCATGAGGTGGCTTCCTCTGGGGTATCAAAAAATTGTGTCTTCCCATCCATTATTATTTTCAGCCTGGCAGGATAAAACAGAGCGTATTTTATGTCATTTTTCCTCAAACGTGTTTTAACCCCAAAGAACGAAGATCGAGAACGAACGAATATTTTTTTCATTATTGTATTTTATCTCTCCCATTTCTCTTAGTTTTCTCATAATAATCTCTTTCTTATTGAAGTTGAGGACTTTAATCAATATCGCTCTAGGTCTACCCCCTATAACTGGTGGTTTTGCTGGCACGCGATGTGCCCTTTCGATAGCAAACTGTTGAGACAAAGTTTTTGCTCCTACTGTCTCTTTTATCCAACTTGTCACAAATTTTTTTATATCATTCTTTTCCACCTCCTCTGGAAATCCGACCAGTCTTATGTTACTCCTACGCGACCTGTCCTCCAAGTCAATAATTTTACGTTTCAAAAAACCGTTGTCGGTTTTCAGAGTATTCACTTCCTTTTTTAATTGCGTCACCTCATCCTCCATGTTACTTATCCTCTGTTCTGCTTCACTGCATCTTTCCCGGATTTTACCAAATTCTTCTCTCATCTGAGATAATTCCGACCCCACTACCTCCACCTTGTTAGACAAGTCACTTATGGTGTCTTTACAGCCGTTTATGGCATCCAGTATGTCATTTAGCCAAAGAGGGGGGTCATTTAATCCCTGTAGTTTTTCCGCTGCTCCTGTATTACCTCTATTCCTTCCTGCCATATTGCTGCTGCTACCCCCTCTGCTTTTATTTGGACTAACAGACTGCCTTTTATAGGCCATTCGTAATTTTTATACTCCTAAAGTACTTCACAGCTTATTACGACCAGAAATATAGGGGTATAACAACCAGGAAAAGCAGTAAGGTATTACAACCACGCAGGGGCGGTCTTGGCATTTCTGGGGCCCTAAGCGAAGTTATGTCCGGGGCTCTCCCCCCCCCAATGACGCGTCACGCCCCTGATGACACGCCCTCTGATGACATGCCCTTTGATGACACGCCCTCTGATGACATGCCTTCTGATGACACGCCCCCTCCCCAATGACACCCCCCCCCACACACACATCAAAGACTTTTTTAACAATAAAATACTGTCAAACGATTAACAATTAACTCACTGTTAAACAATGAAAGAATGTGTTTTTTCCACACTTATCATATATCACTCTCCTATCTGTTATTCACACACACACTTGTCATATATGATTCTTCTGTTTGCCTCTGTGTCTCCTGTTTTATTTTTCTCTGTCCCTTCTTTATCACTGTCTTCCCTGCCGGCGCGCACTATGACCTGACGTCTGGTCATAGTGTGCGCCGGCAGGCAAGGCAGTGGAGCAGGGAGCCTGAGGACAGCGGCAGCCAGAACAGGTAAGTATGCTTTTTTTTAAGTGGCTGGGTGGGCTGATCTGAGGTCTGAGGGGAGCCACAAGACGCTGGTCTGAGGGGGGCACAACCCTGGTCTGAGGGGGGCACAAGACGTTGACCTGAGGTCTGAGGGGGGCACATTGTGTTGATCTGAGGTCTGATGGGGGCACATGGGGGCACATTGTGTTGATCTGAGGTCTGATGGGGGCACATTGTGTTGATCTGAGGTCTGATGGGGGCACAAGACGCTGATCTGAGGTCTGATGGGGGTACAAGACGCTGATCTGAGGTCTGATGGGGGTACAAGACGCTGATCTGAGGTCTGATGGGGGCACAATGTGTTGATCTGAGGATTATTATCCCTGTACGGTGACATCACTGTGTTTATTATCCCTGTACGGTGACATCACTGTGTTTATTATCCCTGTACAGTGACATCACTGTGTTTATTATCTCTGTACAGTGACATCACTGTGTTTATTATCTCTGTACAGTGACATCACTGTGTTTATTATCCCTGTACGGTGACATCACTGTGTTTATTATCCCTGTACGGTGACATCACTGTGTTTATTATCTCTGTACGGTGACATCACTGTGTTTATTATCCCTGTACAGTGACATCGCTGTGTTTATTATCCCTGTACAGTGACATCGCTGTGTGTATTATCCCACTGCAGGAAGAGGTAAGTGCTCTGTGTTTGTTTTCTATTTTTCAGGGTCGTGAATGCAGAGGACTACGTCGGATTCGGTGGACTACGTCGGACCAGCTTTTTTTTTTTTTTTTTTTTTTAATAAAATGGTCAAACAGGGGTCTGGGGGAGTGTTTATTTCAATAAAATGTTTTATACTTGTGTGTGTGTATTTTTTTTACAATACTACAGTTTTAGTAATTACGGCTATCTACAGACGGCCCTGATTACTAATACTGGGCTTAGTACTTGCCGGTATGGCAGGCCAGCACTAACCCCAACATCTATTACCTCGGCACCCACCGCCACCAGGGGTGCCGGGAAGAGCCGGGTACCCGCAGGACCGGACCTTCAAAATTGAGGGTCTGGCTCTGGGGCGGCTGCAGGCTGGTACCATTAGGCTGGGAAGGGCCAATAACCGTGTCCCTTCCCACCCTGGTAGTGCCAGGCTGCCGCTGCTGGTTGTATCTGGCTGGCAAAGGAAAAAAGGGGGGGACCCCACTCCATTTTTTTACAAAAATAATTAAATAATTAAAAAAAAATGGCGTGGGGTCCCCCCCCCCTTTTTTCCTTTGCCAGCCAGATACAACCAGCAGCGGCAGCCTGGCACTACCAGGGTGGGAAGGGACACGGTTATTGGCCCTTCCCAGCCTAATGGTACCAGCCTGCAGCCGCCCCAGAGCCAGACCCTCAATTTAGAAGGTCCGGTCCTGCGGGTACCCGGCTCTTCCCGGCACCCCTGGTGGCGGTGGGTGCCGAGGTAATAGATGTTGGGGTTAGTGCTGGCCTGCCATACCGGCAAGCACTAAGCCCAGTATTAGTAATCAGGGCCGTCTGTAGATAGCCGTAATTACTAAAACTGTAGTATTGTAAAAAAAAATACACACACACAAGTATAAAACATTTTATTGAAATAAACACTCCCCCAGACCCCTGTTTGACCATTTTATTAAAAAAAAAAAAAAAAAGCTGGTCCGACGTAGTCCACCGAATCCGACGTAGTCCTCTGCATTCACGACCCTGAAAAATAGAAAACAAACACACAAACACAGAGCACTTACCTCTTCCTGCACTGGGATAATACACACAGCGATGTCACTGTACAGGGATAATAAACACAGTGATGTCACCATACAGGGATAACAAACACAATGATGTCACAGTACAGAGATAATAAACACAGTGATGTCACAGTACAGGGATAATACACACAGCGATGTCACTGTACAGGGATAATAAACACAGTGATGTCACCGTACAGGGATAATAAACACAGTGATGTCACCGTACAGGGATAATAATCCTCAGATCAACACATTGTGCCCCCATCAGACCTCAGATCATCAGAACTTGCCCCATCAGACCTCAGATCATCAGAATGTGCCCCCATCAGACCTCAGATCAGCGTATTGTGCCCCCATCAGACCTCAGATCATCCCACTGTGCCCCCATGAGACCTCAGATCAGCGTAATGTGCCCCCATGAGACCTCAGATCAGCGTAATGTGCCCCCATGAGACCTCAGATCAGCGTAATGTGCCCCCATAAGATTTCAGATCAGCGTAATGTGCCCCCATCAGACCTCAGATCAGCGTAATGTGCCCCCATGAGACCTCAGATCAGCGTAATGTGCCCCCATGAGACCTCAGATCAGCGTAATGTGCCCCCATGAGACCTCAGATCAGCGTAATGTGCCCCCATGAGACCTCAGATCAGCGTAATGTGCCCCCATGAGACCTCAGATCAGGGTAATGTGCCCCCATGAGACCTCAGATCAGGGTAATGTGCCCCATGAGACCTCAGATCAGCGTAATGTGCCCCCATGAGACCTCAGATCAGGGTAATGTGCCCCCATGAGACCTCAGATCAGGGTAATGTGCCCCCATGAGACCTCAGATCAGCAGAATGTGCCCCCATGAGACCTCAGACCAGCGTAATGTGCCCCCATCAGACCTCAGAGCAGCGTATTGTGCCCCCATCAGACCTCAGAGCAGCATATTGTGCCCCATCAGACCTCAGAGCTGCTCATGGGGCCCCCATCAAACCTCAGATCAGCGTATTGTTCCGCCATCAGACCCCAGATCAGCGTATTGTGCCCCCATCAGACCTCAGATCAGCAAAATGTGCCCCCATCAGACCTCAGATCAGCTTAATGTACCCCCATCAGAGCTCAGATCAGCGTATTGTGCCCCCATCAGACCTCAGATCATCCCACTGTGCCCCCATGAGACCTCAGATCAGCGTAATGTGCCCCCATGAGACCTCAGATCAGGGTAATGTGCCCCCATCAGACCTCAGATCAGCTTATTGTGCCGCCATCAGACCTCAGATCATCCCACCCAGCCACATAAGAGTAAAATAAAAAAGCTTTCTTACCTGTCCTGCGGCTGCCCTCCGGTTCGGCGCTCCACTCTCTTCCCTGGCTGGCGCGCACTATGACCTGACGCTGCGCAGCGTCAGGTCATAGTGCACGCCGGCCAGGGAACAGAGTGGAGCGCCGGACCGGAGGGCAGCCGCAGGACAGGTAAGAAAGCTTTTTTATTTTACTCTTATGTGGCTGGGTGGGATGTATTAGGAGGGCGGGCGGTCTTGGGCACAACAGCGGAGCGTGGGGGCCCCCTTAGACGTCGGGGGCCCCACGCAAATGAATAGGATGCGTGGTGCCCAAGACCGCCCCTGCAACCACGGAGCAGCAGAGTGTAGCAGCCCAGGTAAGCAGCAGAGATGTCATAGCCAAAAGGAGCTTCAGAAATTACAGACAGAGGGAGCATCAGAGTAGTACAGCCAGGGAAAGGCAGCGGAGTATTATAGCCAGGGGGAAACAGCAGAATATTATGGCCAGAGGACGCAGCACAATGTTGCAACCAAGGAGTACAGTCAAGGTATTGCTGCCACTGAGAACTTGCAGGATCTTACCACCAGGGGGTACACCAGAATATTAAAGCCACGGGGGGCTACAGAACATTTAGTTCACTTGGTACATTTAGCTCACTTGCTAAATGTTACTATTACCGGTTACCAGTATCAAATCTTGTTTTTTAAAGAGATTCACTGGAGGGCCAAACTCCCACTTTAGCCGTCCAGGTAGTTAGTGATTAATAGTGGTTAGTTGGTAGCCAGTTCACATTAGCAGCGGTTCGCATTAGTAGCAGTTCACATTAGTAGCCAGTTCACATTAGCAGCAGTTCGCATTAGTAGCAGTTCACATTAGTAGCCAGTTAGTGGCCAATTCACATTAGTAACCAGTTCACATTAGTAGCAGTTCACATTAGCAGCCAGTTCACATTAGCAGCCAGTTCACTTTAGTAGTCAGTTCACGTTAGAAGCAATTCACATTAGTAGCAAGTTCACATTAGTAGCCAGTTCACATTAGCAGCCAGTTCACATTAGCAGCCAGTTCACATTAGCAGCCAGTTCACATTAGCAGCCAGTTCACATTAGCAGCCAGTTCACTTTAGTAGTCAGTTCACGTTAGAAGCAATTCACATTAGTAACCAGTTCACATTAGTAGCAGTTCACATTAGCAGCCAGTTCACATTAGCAGCAGTTCACATTAGCAGCCAGTTCTCATTAGCAGCCAGTTCTCATTAGTAGCCAGTTCACTTTAGTAGTCAGTTCACGTTAGAAGCAATTCACATTAGTAGCAAGTTCACATTAGTAGCAGTTCACATTGGTAGTCAGTTCACGTTAGAAGCAATTCACATCAGCAGCCAGTTCTCATTAATAGCCAGTTCACGTTAGAAGCAATTCACATTAGTAGCCAGTTCACGTTAGTAGCAATTCACATTAGTAGCCAGTTCACATTGGCAGCAGTTCGCATTAGTAGCAGTTCACATTAGTAGCCAGTTAGTAGCCAGTTCACATTGGTAACCAGTTCACATTAGTAGCAGTTCACATTAGCAGCCAGCTCTCATTAGTAGCAGTTCTCATTAGCAGCCAGTTCACATTAGCAGCCAGTTCACATTAGCAGCCAGTTCACATTAGCAGCCAGTTCACATTAGCAGCCAGTTCACATTAGCAGCCAGTTCACATATGTAACCAGTTCACATTAGTAGCAATTCACATTAGCAGCCAGTTCGCGTTAGAAGTCAGTTCACATTAGTTGTCTGGGAGTTCCCCAGTCTACTTGTTCATAGTCCTATTCAGGCTGCTCCTACTCACCACTCTCGTGGGATATCCGGATCGTCCCTCCTTCCAACGCTCTCTCCGCTATCGGCTCCAATATTTTACCTCCCTCATGGCTGTTTATCCACGGAGGTCTCCAATACCCCCTGACGTCGACTCCTGCGCTCTCGTCACTATCCACTATCCTCCCGCAGTGTCAATCCAGGCTTCAGCGTCTCCAAGGTCTGCTGGCTCCAGCTGGCTTGCTTTTTCCCAGTAGGGGGGTGTTATTCTCAGACTTGATCCACCTCAGGAGCTCCACAAACTTTCCTGGTCAGACGAGCAGCGTGCTCACTAGCCACGCCCCATGCTTCCTGTGACCTTGCCCCAATTTATGAAATGCAATTTATCAATATTTTGGTGGAGGAAGAGAGTAAAATACTGATCGAATCCACAAAAAAACTAGAAGATTAAGCAGGCACTTTCCTTCAGGGAACACCCAGATTTTTCAAAAAAAGAGAAAAAAACTTGAGGCAAATATAGACAGATTTAAAGCAATCCTACAAGATAGGAAACATAAGCAATTTATTAGGGACCTGTCTGAATTTCAGAACAAGGTTTATTATTTCCAGACTATAGGGGAGGTGAGAGACCTCTCTTGGACTTAGAAACCTCAGACTCTGCGCAGTCAAGTAGGGAGAGACGACAACCAAGGGGATGAGGGAGAGGGAAATCAAAATGGGGAAAAAAAAAAAAAAAACATAACAATTTCCCAACCCCGGACCCACAGGAAAATACTTACCAGATGGGGGCAGGGGAACTTTAACATATTTAAATCAGCCCCCTCAATCTATAAAATCATCATCCTCTGTCTTATCGCAACCTTTTTTGGAACAAACATTGGTACAAACAGGGTACTCTCTGAGGGAGAGAAGAGATCCAACAGTTCACACATCATAAATCTGTCCTTGCATATTCTGACAGCTAGTGAGATATCAGTTATTAAACTGTAACTGCTGTTTCATTTTTTATCCCCTAATGGTATAGTACACCCTGCTGTATAAATGCTTTTGTGCTTTAAAATTTGATCACTCTCAGTTTTACCTGCTAATAACCCCCACAAATGCATGCTACTTTCCTTTTCTGCTGCTCTGTTCTCAAGCTGTAACCATGTGCAGGACGTCTCCTCTATCTCATAACAAGAGACGGATCAGCACGGGGGGGGGGGGGCGAGAGCTTAGCCCTGAGTGCCTGGTGCTGGGCTGAGGCAGAAAGTGGAGGAGGGGGGGCTACTTTACAGGCTGATATCTCCAGCTGGTACCAGCTAGAAACATGTTTAAAAGAGGACAGTCCAGGCTTTAATTCAACACCAGAATGAGAGCTCTAATCCAAGCAACAGAGGAGAAATCACTGTTAGAAATGGAGTCGGGAATAAATGTGAGTAAAATCTGCTTATACTTTCATTTTCAGCTTCATTCACAGCATCCGATTTCTATGAGTGATATCTCCTCTTGTACTGAACAGATTTATGTCTTTCTGGTATTGTCTTAAAGCCTGAAATGCACATATTTCTAGCTGGTATAAAACCAGAGATATGAGCAGCTAAAGCAGCCCCCACCCTCTCTGTCAGTGTGAAAGATAATGAGGGACAAGTGACTATTAAGAGGTTAATAAAAATGCTCACTGGCTTCATGTAATGCAGGGCTTGTGTCTGGTTATCTGTATGTGAGCATACACACTGCTCTGGGGTATTGGGAAGTTATCTGCATTGTGATTGGTCCTGCTAGTTCATGTGAGGAGAGCAAAGGCTTATGGTAAGTGAGGGAAATACAGGATGGCCTCAAGGACAGGGCAAACATCACCACAGGAAGAGCAGCAGAGGCCATTTTAGGAAGATGCTGAAATAAAGGCACAGAGAAATATGGTTTCTAAGGGCTGAATACAGACATCAGAAAGGTAAAATTAACTGAAAAATACAGCTTCATGAATATCTGCCCTTCAGCATCACATATGTTAGGAATTTCATTTTTGGTACTGAAACGGCAGTTATGCTTTAATCAAGGACTGTCATTTATTCCCACAGTGTGTTTTAACGACTTTGATTGAGTCAAGGACCTGCATCTGTTTGTGAGGAAACTATGATGGAGGAAATTGTTTTCCCTGAGTAGCAAACATAAAGGTAGAGAACTAGGTCTGGATCCAGAGGACCTTGACTGTCTCTGGGATCTAATGGACTTAGAGGAGGAAGGTGCTAGGGAATCCCACATGGGTCCATTTACAAACCTAAAAAAGAAAAGCAAATGACTCCCTCCGAAAGGTGATGATAACATCATTGACATTTTTTAGCTCACTCACGTTTCTTAGCTCACTAATTAAGGAACTAGAGGTCATCCAAGAGGATCCATTAAGCATCCAACATAATCATACAAATGTTGAAATGGAGGTCCTTATCCAGCTGGAGAAGAATGTCAATGTGGTGATTGAACACACAGATATAGTGGGTAATGTGGTGGTAATGGATGCGCTTAAAGGGGTTCTGCAGTTGTCTAAAACTGATTATCTATCCTCTGGATATATCATCAGCATCTGATCGGCGGGGGTCCGACACCCGGGATCAGCTGTTTGAGAAGGCAGTCGCGCTTCAGGAGCGCCGCGGCCTTCTCACTGTTTACCGCAGGCCCAGTGACGTCACGACTAGTATCACTGGCCTAGGCGGAGCTAAGCTCCATTCATGTGAACAGAGCTTGGCCCCGCAGAGGCCAGTGATACTAGTCGTCATGACACTGGGCCTGAGGAAAACACAGAGAAGGCTGTCGCGCTCCTGGAGAACGGCTGCCTTCTCAAACAGCTGATCGGCGGGGGTCCTGGGTGTTGGACCCCCACCGATCAGATGCTGATGATCTATCCAGAGGATAGATCATCAGTTTTAAACAACTGCAGAACCCCTTTAAGTATAGGATGATGTGCCTACAGGTATTGCGTGATAACACAAACTATGCTATTCTGAAAGAGGACCCCCACAAGTCTTTATTGTATTGAATTGGGGAGAAATCTGTGGTCTGCCGTAGACCATATTTTAATATCCAAAAATGAGCTGGAGTTCCTGCTACCACAATCCCCCCAAAATGGCAACCTTTTATGGACTGCCAAAGATACATGAAGTACATCCTCTTAGATGCAGGCCTATTGTGTCGGGAATTGATAGTTAAAGCCAGAACCTGGGGATTTATTTCGATCAGATTTTGAGACCTTTTGTATTGTCCCTTCCATCATACACAAGAGACACTACAGACCTCCTACAAAAATTAGATGGGATTTTCCAGGAGCCTCATGTTACTCGCACTGATGTGGAAGTTCTGTACTCCTAGATCCCACATGAACTGGGATTGGAGGCTGTGCAAACTTTCCATGACACGAGATTGCAATATTTGAGGGAACATAGTACCTTTGTTGTGCGGCTTTTGGAATTCATTTTGACACACAACTTTTTCCTCTTTGATGGACAAATATACCACCAGCTCAGGGAAACTGCGATGGGATCCCTTGTACGCTAATCTGACGCTGGGCTGGTGGGAAGAGCGGATGATCTTCCAGGAGGATAATGCTGAGTGGACAAAATACATTGTCCTGTGGACCAGATATATAGACAATGTGTTTATTATCTGGTCTGGGACTAAGGGGGCCTTTTCTGAGTTTGCACAACAATTTAACATAAACCGGATTAATCTGAGATTTACATATGAGATTGAGGAGAATTCTCTCCCATTCTTGGATGTGCAGATTTTTACGGAGCCAGATAACAGTATTCAAACTACCCTTTACCAGAAAAAAGTGCTCTGGGGAAGGATCCTTTAGAGATGAGTCTAATTGCACTGTAAGGAATCGTACTCACTGGACCAGTGAAAAGAGGCAGGGACACCACGAACTTCGCCAAAGTTCTTGTTTATTTAGCTTTCCAAATGATACAGACGTAATTCCGGATCGCAGCCGGGTCAAATAAATGCAGCACACACAGTCAGTGTTGCCTTACACTGACTGCTCACTTCCCCACACTGAGACACACCCAAGTCCAGCAGCAGGATTAAATAGAAATGCTGGACATGAGCACACCCGAAAACCTGAACTGGAGCATGGGGAACAGGCACCCACCCAGCACATTGCCTGTTCCCAGTAAAAGCCAGACCCGGACTAGCTGGAACCAGCTACTCTAACTATTAGGGCGTTCACTGACTACCTCAGTGAACACAGAGTTGCTGGCCTTTACCCCACCAAGGCTGGGCACCTTGGTGGCACGCTCCTAATAAACCGAACTCCTACTCAGAATACTTCCTGCATCATTCTGGGTCACACGTATCTTCCCTCAAATACGGCACCTGTCACTGCCTTACCTGTCGCTGCCTCACAGCACCTAAGGCCTAATTTATATATTATAAAGTATTAAAATTCAGGAACGGAGCCTCGGATCATCTAAACAAAAACAGCGTTTTAATCAGGGGAACCACAGCTGTGTGTCTATTCAAACAGCTGAATAGGGAAGTAACCCTCTGTTCTGTTCGGTTCTACTATACACATATAATGTTCCGGTCATTTTTGACCGGGCCTATTAAAGTCTGGATTTTTAACTAATTTAAGTGTTTTATTTGAATTTCTTTTGCATTATTATACTGTATGTGAACATGGTTGTTCATAAACAAATGAAAAATGAAATCAAAAACTTAATTTTTATTTTTTTGTGTCTAAAAATGTTACATGGCCTTATTGCATTATTCATGCATATTGCACATTTGCACAAAAAAATCTTTATAAAACTGTAAACTATAACTAATAACATCAACTGTATGTAAATATATTTTTTTCAAAAAAAAAAACAAGCAAAAAAATGAAAAGTCTAGTTTTTTCTATATAAAATGTGAAATAAGGTTCAAGGTGCTAAATTTACTGTTTGCATTCGTCACAAGTGTAATTTACATGTCTTTTGCATAAGTACTTAGCACATTTGCAACATATCACATTTGATTTGTGATTACTTGATGTTGGACAGAAGGCGCATCGTTTCCGTTTTAGGCTGGTTGCACTGCAGGTGGAGGCCGTGGGTATCGTCGCAGTGCTAGCGGAAGCCCTTGGTTCACTTTCTTCAGCATGCTGTTGGATCCTGTGGACAATGGCTGCCACTCCATCATCTCTGGGTGTTACTTTTCTTTGTTCAATATATGGGCTAACCAGTGATTTTCCCAACTCCTCTAAAAAAAATTCTTCTTTTATATAGTTTATTTTTGTTCCAATTTGGGTCTATTTCATGCCATAAAACAAATGCATTGTTACACTGACATATACATATGACATACTGACATACATAGAAATAGCACTTACAGCTCTGTCTTTCCCCCTCCTTCTCCTCCTGTAGTGAGGAAGATCTCCACACAGTGGTATAGTATTGAGGACCTGCAGGTTATGTGGTCAGGTCCTTCATCCCTCACATTTACCATGTGAAAGGTTGACAACTGAATTAAACCATTTCTATAAGAACAGCACATAACTATACTGGAAAGAAATCCATCTACAGTATCATAATTTGAAAATGTATGTATGTGTAACTCTGCATGGACCAAAAGGACTTAGATAAATTGATAAATAGTAGTAGATAAACTATATAGACCAAAATGAGATTATAACTCCTTTATTTTTTTCAAAAAATGGCTGGAGATTAGTATAAAAGGCTATCGGTCATTTTTGACCGAACAGTACAAGTGTAAAAAAAGACGTGGAGCAAAAAGTAAACAAAAAATAAATAAATAAAAACGGCTATTAGTAAGAACCCCTCAAATGAAGAAAAGTCAATGAATCAACAAATGAATCACCAAAAGGACTTAGATAAATTGATAAATAGTAGTAGATGAACTATATAGACCAAAATGAGATTATAACTCCTTTATTTTTTTCAAAAAATGGCTGGAGATTAGTATAAAAGGCTATCGGTCATTTTTGACCGAACAGTACAAGTGTAAAAAAAGACGTGGAGCAAAAAGTAAACAAAAAATAAATAAATAAAAACGGCTATTAGTAAGAACCCCTCAAATGAAGAAAAGTCAATGAATCACAAGTTTCAGAACCGCATAATGAATATTTTAAAAAATATCAAATTTCAAATTCGGTCATTTTTGACCGAACAGAACAGCAGGGTTAATGCTTTCCTTTGGATTATCTATAAATTATTTTTTTTCCTTTATACAGGTGCATGTTGTCCTTTATGTGCTGGAGTTCTAAGGATCTTATATGATAAAGAAAAGTTAGACAAATTTGCTGAGGTATAGTATAATTTCCATATAATAAACATACATTTATTAAAGTTTTAAAGGGAGACCACTGATTTGTGAGCAGAAAAAGGCATAATAAATCCTACGAAAAATCAATCACACAAACATCACCAAGTGGGGGAACACAAGAGCTAATGAATTGATATATTCATTTCTATACGTCTCGTTCACATTTCCATGTCTATTTCATGTCCATGAAAAAATCAGTCCATGTTTTAGCCATGAAGATATCCACGAAGGATCCATGTGTGTCTGTTTTATGCCCACTGTGTGTCATTCGTGTTCCATGGACACTGCTCAGCTGAAAATGAAATACCTGAGCATCTTCTACCAGTGATCAGTGAAAAATAGCCATGTCAGTAATTTTTTTCCCCATAGACTTCAATGGGTGTGTTTGGTCTGCTTCGCGTGTCTACATGATTTTTTTACTGCCCACAGAGACATGCACTGCTTTGGTCTACTTCACAGAAGTCTTCACGAATTGAACACAGGGTGATTTTTTTTTCACAGTCTTGAAATGGAAATGTGAACAAGACCTTAGGCTGCCATATACTGAACAAAATGGCCACAGGGAAATTTTGACAGCTATCAAGTGCAGTGCGCAACAGTATGTATAATTAACTGAGGTATACTTCTCTAACAGAAAAGATATACACGGCACTTAACTAAGGTGCACATGTATAAAACTTGTAGCTCACCACTCAGACAATGTTTTAATCAGAGGAATATGTCTATGACTTTCTTCACTTCTTTGGTGTGCGTAAAACAGACATACAGGCAGCTCCACAGTGGCTTCTCCTTGCCTGGTTTAATTGACCGGTGATCCAAAACACAATAAAGATGCCTACAGTGATATAAAAACAAGAGGGTCTCCTGCAAGGTGGTAGCTGACCAATAGGGAGAGGAAGGAACAATGGAGTAATAATATTATATCCCTATACATAAATACAGTTGTGCTTGAAAGTTTGTGAACCCCTCAGAATTTTCTATATTTCTGCATAAATTTGAACTTAGGCTACTTTCACACTAGCGGCAGGCCTGATCCGGCAGGTGAAGGGTGCTGCCGGATCAGGACTGCCGCAGCGACATGTGTGGAGCCGGAACCGCGCTCCGGCCCCACACATGTCACACAGTACATACATACACACACACACACAGACACACACACATATACACAGACAAATACACATACATACATACTTACATGCTCCCGGCAGGTCTTCAGAGCGACGGAGAAGCAGGACGGCTCACACAGGTGACGATTCCCCACAGCGCCCTCTGCTGAGCGCCTTTTGGAATCGTCACCTGTGCGCGCCGTCCTGTCCCTCCGACGCTCTGAAGACCTGCCGGGGTGCATGTAAGTATGTATGTGTATTTGTATGTGTATATGTCTGTGTATGTTTATGTGTATGTCTGTATGTGTGTATGTGTAGCCGGATCCGTCATGAGCTCCATTGAAAGTCAATGGAGGGCGGATCCGGTTACCATTGTGGTCACACCAGACGGATCCACCCCCATTGACTTGCATTGGGGGTCATTCCGGATCCGTCTTGGTGCGGATGCCTGGACCGGAGAGCAAACCGCAGCATGCTGCGGTTTGTTCTCCGGTCTGAAGACGGAACGGAATGCTTTCAGGAGCATTCCGTTGTCTTCAGTTCAGTTTTGTCCCCATTGACAATAAATGGGGACAAAACTGAAGCGTTTTATTCCGGTATTGAGCCCCTATGACGGAACTCAATACCGGAATTTTAAAACGCTAGTGTGAAAGTAGCCTTAAACTATATCAGATTTTCATACTAAAAGTCCTAAAAGTAAATAAATGCGGTTCCGGCCCCACACATGTCCCTGCGGCAGTCCGGATCCGACGGCACCCTTCACCTGATGGATCCGGAATGCCGCTAGTGTGAAAGAGGCCTAAGTCTTCCTTAAAAAGAATCTAATCTCCAGAGTTTAGTAGAAAGATATCAAGCACAGCTCAAGAAAGTAAACACAGTCAGTTCGTTAGAGATGTAGAGAATTTAGGGAACATTGGACATACAATTTTGATCAAAATCAGAACCTCAAAATAAGTGAAGCAGAGATGTCTTCTTCAGACACTGAATACTCAGATGGAGAACCCTCCAGAGGTAGCAACAAGAGCTAACAGCAAGGATTAGGTAGAGGTAGGGGGGGATGCTCTTTGCACACAATAGAAGGGATGAGATGCCAGAGATGGATATCCAGTCCACCATCAGTCAGCTGCTTTCTCTTCTCCTGCCTCTTACAGCTTACTTGTGCTAAAAGAGTAATAATGCCTGCTTCAGAGCTGCCTTTGTTAGAGACGGGAGAATTCTCTTATCAGTTACAAGAAAAACAGTCTATCTGGAAAAGGCAGACCCACTATGTAGCTCTTAAAGGAGATTATATGCAAGTCTCATAGTCAAGGTTTTAATACTTTGTGTAATAAAACATATATTTTTTAACAGGCAACAAAGGAATGGCCTATAAGTATCTTGGACATACTTCAGAAAATAAGGCTTCACATATCTGTACCCCAGTGTGATGTATTTGGGTACCTCAGTGTGGAATCGGAGATAATTGTCCTTGTCATTCCAGTTGACAATCAAACAAAATCAATACAGGTAAAAATGAGATATTGTTTTAGGTCATTCTGTAAGAACTGATAAGAGTTTTCCTATTTTGATAAGACCAAAGTGTCAAAATTTATGGAATGATCCACTGAATAGTCTCTATATATTGGTATAGTTTTTATCCTCATTTGAGGCTGAGATGTGAGCAGGAACTTCAAAACAGAACCTTCACTGATAATGCAATGCAATGCAATTCATTTTCAGTGCAGTTTCTGTGGGTAGAAGGGGTGAAGGAACTGCAGTTTTATCATGGTCACATGACCATCATTGGACAGATTCTGTACCTAGCAAGTAGTGGTCTGGAGACTACAAATGAAATGCAGAGGACAGGAGGTAAGAGAGCAGGCCGGAGAACTCTCTGGACATACCTTCAGCATCACCTTTGATACTGATGGCTGGATCTCAGGCTGTGTATCAACTAGATAGTCAAGCTGACAATCTCTGACTTAAAACAAGACCAAGATCCAGGCTCTAGCTGCAATGTATCACAAAACAAGATCTGGCATGAATCTCTAGCTGTTACACTGCTCAAGATATGCAGCAGAAAGCAGCCTCCCCCCTTCAGCTAGCTGATTTGTCAGCATGGAGGGAATAGGAGGGCTATTAGGGCAGTTCTGACAAGGAGAGAGAGACGCACACACACAACCTTCACCAACAATAAGAGAACATACTTGTTCTCTAAATGTGACACGTGGGGGTCTTTTTTCAGAAAAGGAGTGAGAAGATGAGCTCATCTAATCATCCTCCTGTGCTTAATTAGGCCATCTATTGATGCTATGACCCAGACATCTACCCACGATCATGACACCAAATAAGTTGCACCAAACACAACACGAACATTGATAAAGTTTACATTTGACATTGTCCCTATCCTGTCCATATCTGATTGATAGGGTAAACTATACAGACCTTTTATCTAGCGATACCTGTTATACGCTGCAGTAATAACGATAACTGTTATCACTAGAGAGAAATATGAAAAATATTTCTGGCAGATGGAAAAAATGACATCAGGCAGAAAAGGTATTATCACTCATTGACTGTCACCATAAACAATATATTTTTTTTAAACAACATTATACAGCAGCTTTTCAGACAGGTGTAATACAGATAATTTTTTGTGCTCTTATTATGGATGGAACAGCTGGACCTCTAGCTGTTCATTAGAACCTGAGGTACGGCGCTCTGACTCATTTTCCGATAAACTGCAGGAGGTTCAGGTGTTGGGTCCATAATACTGGGGTAATAAAGCACCCATAATATACCCGTCTGAAAGTAGCCTTACTTAATGCATTATATAAAGTTCAGCAATTTATCATTGTTAATTAGGATTACAGTTTGTGTAGGGGTTGGAAATTATATACTACATAATTTATTTTACGCACTTCCCAATAATTACCAACACTTGCATGCAAAAGTTGCTTGGTGCATTCCTGTAATTTTTGCATTTCAGTAACACATACAGCATTGTTTATAGGCACATATGGCATGTATGAACTCGTCAAATCTTACAATGTTTGCAGATAATATCTTATTTGCATAAGGACTGTGCTAGAATACACGTTAGCCACAAATTAGGATTAATGTCCAAATTTTTCTAATAATCAATGAAGGTGAAAAATGGCATGAAGGTGGTTTTGTGTCTTAATTATTAGGTTATGAATGGTATGTTTTGTGCTCTCATAAAATGTAGATTTGGTTAGCTTAGAAGTGGTTTGCCGTATACAGCATACATTACTACACATAGATGATGATCCTATACTACATGGCCTCTGTTTCAGTGTTCTTAAGAGCACAAGCTCTTGTAGATGTATACACTTGTGGTATATATCAGATTTGAGAATCCCAAACAGAAAAACAGACGTTCGGCACCACATACCCGCACCGCCTTGTAATTCATCGCCCTCCTAAGCCTCTAAATGAATGTGACCATTCATTTAGAGGCTTAGGAGGGCGATGAATTACAAGGCGGTGCTCAGTGATGAAACACAGAAATTGCAATCCATACAAAAGAGCATATCCACGGCACTCACCTTGAGAAAGCGTCGCACAACGCGAGACGGCCGTTGGCCGAGGAATTGTGCTACATTGTTGCCTCCCTGTATCATGCATGCACTTTTATTAATAAAAGGACATTCAGCAAGATTAGGTGAGTGCCGTGGACAGGGGCGTTACTAGGCTAAAACATTCAGGGCATGGGCCCCTGATGTTTTCTCTCAGGCCCCGAATGTCCTGCCTGTTAGACAAATACAGTTGTATTGCCCTCCTCAGGACGGCAGTACAATTGAATCTAACAGACTGCGCCTAACATGACTGTGACATCATCACAGGTCCTTTCCCCCGTCTTCTAAACTGAAGAGGAGAATTGTGGGGAAGAAGCTGCAGTGAGCACTGCTACATCAGAAGAGGTAAGTGAAGGGAGAAGCAGAGGGATGCTGGGAGTTGTGGTTATTTAACTGGGACTGTATGTTAGGGCAGAAGGGAGGGATGTTATCATGGGACTGTGTGTTGGAGGTGACTTGGGCAGGGTTCTGTTAGGGTACTTTCACACCTGCGGCATGGCACTCCGGCAGGCTGTTAGGATCCATGCTGCCGATGCTGCACGTTTGGGGCCAGAACTACGCTCCTGCCCCATTCACTGTAATGGGGGCGGGCCATGGATATGGCTGCAGCACGGCAACTCCTGCCGCAAGGCATATTGTACTTTTGTTCTGGCTGCCTCTCAGCAGGGTTTGCCATGCTGTGGCTGGATCTGTGGCCCGCCCCATTACAGTGAATGGGGCAGGAGCGTAGTTCTGGCCCAACATGTGCACCTGCTGCAGCATGGATCTGGCGGGCTGTTCACCCACCGTAACAGCCTGCCGTAATCCCCTGCCATAGGTGGGAAACTAGCCTTAGGCTACTTTGACACTTGCGTTGTAAGGATCTGTTTGTGAGATCCGTCACAGGCTCTCATAAACGGTCCAAAACTGATCAGTTTTGTCCTAATGCATTGTGAATGGAAAAGGATCCGTTCAGAATGCATCAGTTTTGCTTCAGTTCAGTCAGCATTCCGTTTTGGGGGCGGACACTAAAACGCTGCTTACTGTATTTTGGTGTCCACATGAAGAAACTGATCCAAACTGGCTATTTAAAAGATAATACAGCCGGATCCGTTCAGAACTGATGCAGGCGGTTGTATTATAATGATGGAAGCGTTTTTGCTGATTCATGACGGATCCAGCAAAAACGCTTGTGTGAAAGTAGCCTTATTTACATTGGACTGTGGCGTGGAGTGATATTATTTACATGGGACTGCATGTTGGAGTTGGCTGACGGCAGGTTTATGTTATTTACATGGGACTGTGGGGTGGAGTGATGTTATTTACACGGGACTGCATGTTGGAGGTGGATGTGGGAAGGAAGTGATGTTATTTACATAGGACTGTATGTTGAAGGCGGCTGTTGGCGGGAGTGATATTTATATAGGACTGTATGTTGATGACGGCTATGGGAATGATGTTATTTACATGGGACTGTATTTGGAGGGGGCTGTAGATAGAAAGGGATGTTATTTGCATGGGACTGTATATTGGAGGGGGCTGGAGTGATGGTGTGATATTATTTACACAGGAGGTAAATAGCTTTATTTACATGGGACTGTATGGTGGAGGGGCTGAGGAATTATCATTTCTGAGGACACTAAAGGGAGGAATATAACTACAGCGGGCACTTCAGGGCGAGCATTATAACAGTAGGGGGAGTGATATAAATACTGGGAGCACTGTAGGGGTATTATAAATCCAGGGGACATTATAGGTGTTCTTATTACTACTGGGGGCGCTATAGGAGTGTATTATAGATCTGCCTTATTTCTACTAAGAGCACTATGGGGGCCTTATTACTACTGAGGGGTCTGTAGTAGGGTTGTCACGATACCAGAATTTTGAGTTCGATACCGATACGTACAAAAGTATCACGATACTCGATACTGATACGATACCTCGCCAAAATAAAGAAGAACCTATTAATGCCACTCTGGCCCTTATCTGTGCACCCCTCAACCCCCCCCCCACCCCAGACCTTGCTTTTGACCCTGCTCTGTGCACCACCCTGGCCCTTTCAATGCAGCCCCTGGCTCTTATCTGCGCCCCTTTGGCTGTGCCTACCTGGCCCCTGTCTGCACCCCTGGGACCTGGCCCTTGTCTTTGTACGCCTCTTCCTGGTCTGCGCCCCTGGGCCCTTATCTGTGCCCCACTCCCTCTTTGTCTGTGCCTCTCTGGTTGTCGTCTCTGCTGCCCCCTGTGTGCGCCACCCTGGCCCTTATCTGTGCACCCCTCACCCCCCCCTTCCCCCCCAGGACCTTGCTTGTGACCCTGCCCCTTACCCCTGATCTGTGCGCCACTGGCCCTTTTCAGTGTAGCCCCTAGCCTTATCTTGGTCCCCCCAGGCCTTGTTTGCACAGGTGTACTGTGACATCACTGTGTTTATTATCCCTGTACAGTGACATCACTGTGTTTATTATCCCTGTACAGTGACATCGCTGTGTGTATTATCCCAGTGCAGGAAGAGGTAAGTGGTCCGTGTTTGTGTGTTTGTTTTCTATTTTTCAGGGTCGTGAATGCAGAGGACTACGTCGGACCAGCTTTTTTTTTTTTTTTTTTTAAATAAAATGGTCAAACAGGGGTCTGGGGGAGTGTTTATTTCAATAAAATGTTTTATACTTGTGTGTGTATTTTTTTTTTTACAATACTACAGTTTTAGTAATTATGGCTATCTACAGACGGCCCTGATTACTAATACTGGGCTTAGTGCTTGCCGGTATGGCAGGCCAGGACTAACCCCAACATCTATTACCTCGGCACCCACCGCCACCAGGGGTGCCGGGAAGAGCCGGGTACCCGCAGGACCGGACCTTCTAAATTGAGGGTCTGGCTCTGGGACGGCTGCAGGCTGGTACCATTAGGCTGGGAAGGGCCAATAACCGTGTCCCTTCCCACCCTGGTAGTGCCAGGCTGCCGCTGCTGGTTGTATCTGGCTGGTGAAGGAAAAAGGGGGGACCCCACGCCTTTTTTTTTTTTAAATAATTAAATTTTTTTGAAAAAAAAATGGCGTGGGGTCCCCCCTTTTTTCCTTCACCAGCCAGATACAACCAGCAGCGGCAGCCTGGCACTACCAGGGTGGGAAGGGACACGGTTATTGGCCCTTCCCAACCTAATGGTACCAGCCTGCAGCCGCCCCAGAGCCAGACCCTCAATTTAGAAGGTCCGGTCCTGCGGGTACCCGGCTCTTCCCGGCACCCCTGGTGGCGGTGGGTGCCGAGGTAATAGATGTTGGGGTTAGTGCTGGCCTGCCATACCGGCAAGCACTAAGCCCAGTATTAGTAATCAGGGCCGTCTGTAGATAGCCATAATTACTAAAACTGTAGTATTGTAAAAAAAAATACACACACACAAGTATAAAACATTTTATTGAAATAAACACTCCCCCAGACCCCTGTTTGACCATTTTATTTAAAAAAAAAAAAAAAAAAAAAAAAAAGCTGGTCCGACGTAGTCCACCGAATCCGACGTAGTCCTCTGCATTCACGACCCTGAAAAATAGAAAACAAACACACAAACACAGACCACTTACCTCTTCCTGCACTGGGATAATACACACAGCGATGTCACTGTACAGGGATAACAAACACAGCGATGTCACTGTACAGGGATAATAAACACAGTGATGTCACCGTACAGGGATAATAAACACAGTGATGTCACAGTACAGGGATAATAAACACAGTGATGTCACAGTACAGGGATAATAAATCTCAGATCAACACATTGTGCCCCCATCAGACCTCAGGTCAGCGTCTTGTGCCCCCATCAGACCTCAGGTCAGCCTCTTGTGCCCCATCAGACCTCAGGTCAGCCTCTTGTGCCCCCATCAGACCTCAGGTCAGCCTCTTGTGCCCCCATCAGACCTCAGGTCAGCCTCTTGTGCCCCCATCAGACCTCAGGTCAGCCTCTTGTGCCCCCATCAGACCTCAGGTCAGCCTCTTGTGCCCCCATCAGACCCAGCCTCTTGTGCCCCCATCAGACCAGCCTCTTGTGCCCCCATCAGACCAGCCTCTTGTGCCCCCATCAGACCAGCCTCTTGTGCCCCCATCAGACCAGCCTCTTGTGCCCCCATCAGACCAGCCTCTTGTGCCCCCATGTGCCCCCATCAGACCTCAGGTCAGCGAGTTGTGCCTCCCCTCAGACCTCAGGTCATGTCTTGTGCCCCCCTCAGACCTCAGATCAGCCCACCCAGCCACTTTTAAAAAATCATACTTACCTGTTCTGGCCGCCGCCGCTGTCCTCAGGTTCCCCGCTCCACTCTCTTGCCTGCCGGCGCTCACTATGACCTGACGCAGCGTCAGGTCATAGCGTCAGGTCATAGTGCGCGCCAGGGAAGACGGTGGAGCGCGGAACCAGTGAGGACAGCGGCGGCCAGAACAGGTAAGTATGATTTTTTTTTTAAGTGGCTGGGACCTGGGTGGGCTGATCTGAGGGGGGTGCACGGCAGGCAGATATTAGAACATGGGGCAGCGCATTAAAGTGATGCGCGCGCCATGTTCTAAGTATCGGACTGCAAGAAAACTCGGTATCGAGCTTCGGTACCGCACTAGGTACCGAAACCGTACCGAGTTTTCGATATATCGTGCAACCCTAGTCTGTAGAGAGCTTTATTACCAATGGGGGAACAATAGGGGGCCTTATTACTACTGGGGGCTCTGTGGGGGTATTATTAATACTGGAGGGCTCCTCTACTAATGGGGAGAATCTTGGGGAGCATTATCAGTGCTGGGGTCACTGTAGGGTGGAGTGTTACTAATGATGGAATTACTACTGGTAGGACTATTACTATGTGGGGCACTATTATTTCTTCTGGATAGTATTTGGAGGTATTGGGGGGCACAGCGAGCAGCAGGATAACACTGTGGGGACTCCAGGTTGGGGGATGATGATAGAAATGTGAGGAAGCTAAGATGTCCGTGTGTCACACTCTACAGAGACGAGGCTGAGAGAAGTTGTCTGGACCAAGTGGAGAAGATGATGACAGAGAAGATCTACATCAAAGGAGAAGTCACCTGGGAGGCCCTGGATGTGAGAGGTATGTGCTGCTGTATAGCAGGGGTGGGGCGAGGGTCGACATAGAGAATTGGGCCATATTCATTGGGGCTTGGGCCCCGGATCTTTTGAGACCCTAGCAACGCCCCTGGCCGTGGATATGCTCTTTCGTATGGATATATCAGATTTGCACACTCCAAAATATTAGAACATTTTAGTTGTTTTTATGTGTAAACTTCTGCTTGGATGTCCATTTTAGGCCCATTTTAGGTCATTCCTTTGAATTACAGTCTTCACAGGATGTCTCAGTGAATGATTTACTTGTTAATTTCTCTCCCCTCAACTTCCAATGCCAGTTGGACAAAGTGTTAAGACCGTTTCACTTATCTGTATGAGAAGTCTTCACTCCTAATTGGTATCTCACAAAGTGCTTCCCTTGCTGTACCATAGCTCATTATGTTCAAGATCAAATGGAAGAAAGAATTTTGAGCTGTAAATAAATGTAATCCACATAGTGTAACCCTATAGTAGAGGGAGGCGGGGGGGTCAAATAGGGTCTGGTGCGCAAGGCTACATGCCGCAGAAAGAGTGTGCTCTCAGTTGCAAAACTCAAAGGCAATCTGCTGCCTGCACCACTAGGACTGCTGCACAGAGTCATGGAGCTCAGGAGCACCCTGGGCTCTTCGCGTTTGACTGTAAATCTAACTGGCCGCCCGCTCTGCTCACACCACTGACTGCCCGCCTACCTCGCTCTGACTTCTGCTGCCTGTCATCAGGGCCCAACAAAAAGGTAGTAGCAGCAGTGTGAACCAATCTGCCTGCCTCCTGCTACATGCCTGACAGTGCCCACCGACCTCCCTGTGAGTTATTCAGCCAGAAGCTTATATATTGTTATAGAATGGTGATGGGGGTATACTTTTGTCTGTATCAGCCTATGATGTCATACTTTCTCTAAACCTTTGGTGTGATACTGTTCTCTGGGCTATGTATCTAAGCCTCTCATGTGTAATACTGTCTGCTGAGTTGTGTATTTAAACCACTCATACAGGGTACTGTTTGCTGGGCTGTTTATCTAAGCCTCTCATGCATAATACTGCCCACTGAGCTGTGTATCTAAACCGCTCATGTATGACACTGTCCACTGAGATGTGTATCTAAACCGCATGTATGATACTGTCCACTGAGATGTGTAACTAAGCCTCTCATGTGTAATACTGTCTGTGAATCTGTGTATTTAAGCATTTCATGCGTGATACTGTTTGCTAAGTTGTGTATCTGATTCTATCATGGGTGATACTGTCTCCGAGAACTTATCAATACACTGGTTTCCATAGGCTGGTTTTAAATCACTTGTGGAAGGGCTCACTGATACTCAGCGCAGCAACAGTATACTGTATGTACACCAGACCATTCTCCAGCAGTCTATAGTATGTATACCATACTGTAAGTATACTGTAAGAGAATTGACCGGTGTATATACTGTATACTGCTAGAGGATGGACCGTTGTATATACTGTATACTGCTAGAGAAGTGACCTGTGTATATACTGTACACAGCTATAAAAAATAACTGGTGTATATATAGTGTATACTGCTAGAAAATGGACCAGTGTATATACCGTATGCTGCTAGAGAATGGACCGGTGTATATATGGAGTATACTGCTAGAGAATTGTTAATTGTATACGCTAAAATATGCTATCTTTCTTACACTGCTTTCACCCTAAAGTGGGTGGAGTTCAGTGGGAGGGGCCACAGCTATGATCAGTCAGACACATTTATTATAGTGTAGGCCAAAACCTGGCTCAAATTATAATGCAAATCTATGCCAGCTCATAGGTGACATGGACTGGTGGAAGAGTCACCTAATATATTAGGAGGTGTATGCCTCTTAATCTGTCCTGTGGGGTTATATATATATTTTTTTTGTGGGGAAGGAATTGCTGATGGCCTAGCGAACGTTTGCCTATCAGCTATCTTAATTGGTCATCACTAAGGGGAGGACAGCGCTAAAGTTCCTAGGGCAGCATGTACTCTAAATACGGCCCTGGTGCTCCTCTGCATTATATAATGCATCCGTCATGGATATTTCCTTGGCAGACGACTTTCTCCTAGCCTATATACGTCTCCTGAACATATAAGTATAGGTTGCCAATGGATCAAACATGCAGGTTTTTTTTAAGTGTGAAACCCACCCTTGTAGAGTCTGTTCACATGGTAGAATGGGTAATACATTCAGTATTGCGCAAGCCATTCACTTGTTTCCAATAAAATGTTACAGTGCCTTGAAAAAGTATTTTTCCACATTTCACACCCACAAACATAAATGTATTTTATTGGGATTTTATGTGATAGACCAACACAAAGGTGCAAGTATGTGTGAAGTGAAAAGAAAATGATACATGGTTTTCAAAATGTTTAATAAGTAAAAATCTGCATTAGTATTCAATCCCCTGTACTCGGATACCCCTAAATAAAATCCAGTGTGACTAAATGCCTTCAGAAGTCACTTAATTATTAAATAGCCTAATCTTGTGTAATTTATTATCAGTATAACTACAACTGTCCTGTAAAGGCCTCAGAGGTTTGTTAGAGAACATTAGTAATCAAACAGCATCATGAAAACCAAGGAGCAAAGTAGATAGGTGAAGGATAAAGTCCTGGAGAAGTGTAAAGCAGGGTTAGGTTATAAAAAAAATATCCCAAGCTCTGAACATCTCATGAACTACTGTTCCATCATTCAAAAATGGAAGGAATATGGGACAACTGCAAACCTACCAAGACATGGCCGTCCACCTAAACTGGTAGCCCAGGCAAGGAGAGCACTAATTAAAGAAGCAGCCAAGAGGCCCATTGGCACTCTGAAGGTGATGCAGAGATCCACAGCTCAGGAGGGAGAATCTGTCCACAGGACAACTATTAGTTGTGTACTCCACAAACCTGGCCTTTATGGAAGAGTGGCAAGAAGAAATCCATTCTTGAAAGCAAGCCATAAGAAGTCCCGTTGGGGCTGTTTTGACATTTTATTTGGGGTGGTGCTTTTGTGCACAACCTCTTTATCCTGCATACTATAGGGCCATATAGGGTCCGCAGGTTAGGTACGGGGACAAGGTACCTCTACCATCTGGAGGTATCCCTGGGCAAAGGGTTTACCCTAGGGATACGTAGGGTCAGCCCAGAGTTTATCCTTATTCATTTATATTTAATTGGTACCGCATACATGTGGCATTTTAATGCATACCTAGTAAAAAGTGTTTTAGGATTCCAGTCTATTAGTAGTAATATACATTAAATACAAGGTATCTCCAGAACCCCTGTACATCTCCACACTGGGGCAGTGATTCACCTTACAACAGGACAACGACTCTAAACATACAGACAGAGCTACAATGGAATGGTTTAGATTAAAGTATATTCATGTGTTAGAATAGACCGAAATCCCACTGAGAATCTGTGAAAAAACTTGAAAATCACATAAATTCTGAACAAAACTACATACAAATGCAAGTTTGTGGATGTAATGTGAAAAAATCTGGAAAAGTTCAAGGGGTATGACTACTATTTCAAGGCACTGTATGAGATATTCTCTGGCTAATAACCTTGGTAGAGGTTTCCCATGTATAATGTATTTATATATAGCAGAAGTATGATTTTATATTTTTGTGTAGTAATTGCAAAATATTTTATGGCACAAACTAAATTACAGTGAACTCAAAACTATCCATTATAGAAGAACAATTAAAACAACAGAAGCTGGGGGGGCGTGGCTTCGGCATGGCGGCGTGAGGACGCGCACTAACAGAGCTCCGGACCCAGCGCCAGCTAAACAGGGGGAAACCGCCTCAGTAAAGCAGCAGCCCGGTCATGTCCAAAGGGAGGAGGTCCAGGAGCAAATCTGCAGCCCCTCAAGACAACCACATAAGCCGGTACCTCCGCTCCAGCGCTCCAGCTCCCTCGAGGTCTGAGGCCTCCAACATGGCGGCGCCTTCTACCCCGCTCCGCTCAGCCGCGGCACCCTTCTTTCCGGCGCCAACACGTGCAGACGCCAGACAGACGGCAGA
Source organism: Rhinella marina (assembly GCA_900303285.1). Classification (NCBI taxonomy): domain Eukaryota; kingdom Metazoa; phylum Chordata; class Amphibia; order Anura; family Bufonidae; genus Rhinella; species Rhinella marina. The sequence goes on from ONZH01025551.1 coordinate 60,046, forward strand.
GGAGCAGACTAATCCACAGCCCCTGGACTCCTGCGTCACAGATGGAGTAAGAACAGAGGCCACTACCGACAGGCCACTACCGCCAGCAGCAGAGTGCAGGTCAGGTGGAAGGGAGACAACAAGCCAGCATGGGGGTCAGCAAGGGAGGGAGAAGACACTGGAAGTGCCACAACAGTGTGCATCTGCATTTACACCTGAGCCCCTAGACCAACAGACACCCAGCCAGGGCATCCCAGCCATCTTTTCCACATACCCATCACCACCAGAGGCCTCAGCCAGGAAATATCCACCCCCAGGCATGCTGGACCGTACCCTGGCAGAGTTGTGGGAGATGGTCAGAGCTCTCGCCACCAGATCTGAGCTAGAAACGCAGATAGCTCGTATAGAAACCAAACAGGCACAGGCCTTGCAATCTGTGCAATCTTCAGTAAGCTCCTTGACAGAAAGGGTTAACTTTTTGGAGCAGCAACTCTCCACGACTGGCTCTACAATATCTTCCATGTCTACGGTTATGGACTCACATACTACTCAAATGCGTGATTTCTCGCTGCACCTGGACGATGTAGAGAACAGAGGGAGACGAAACAATCTAAAGATCCGGAATCTTCCAGAATCGATCACTAGTGACCGCTTATATGAAACAGTGGAGTCCATTTTCAACAAGATACTAGACCGACCGAGAGGGGCGGCAATTGAGCTGGATAGAGTACACAGGCTGGCAGGTCAGAGGAATCGTCAGGCAGACAGGCCACGAGATGTGATTTGCAGAGTGCATTTCTACAGAGTAAAAGAGGACATTCTCAGAGAGGCTTGGGAACAGAGAGACATATACTTTGAAGGCACACCAATAACCATACTCCCGGACGTCTCTCGTCTGACCTTGACAATGCGCAGATTGGTCAGACCCCTCTTGGAAGCCACAAAGGAGGCGGGAGCATCATATAGATGGGGACATCCTTTCCATATTATCTTACGTAAACCAAATGGACACACCATGGCAGTGCACTCCAAGAATGACCTTCCAGGTGCTTTTGAGTTCCTCAACATCGAGCCAATTGAGGTTCCAGATTGGAACCTACCCCCACTGTTACAACCTTCGGCTTTAAATAACATCCATATGGAAAGACAAGCCCTGAATATCCAGGATGGCAGGAGTGACCAACCAATACGTCAACGTTCTCCTCCGGGTCGTCAGAATGGCCCGTGGGCCAGACCACAAAGGCCACTGTTCCAGAATCCTAGAGAACGGATCCGCTGAGCATCCGGAGATGTCAAGTTCCACAGACTCGCTGTTTTGAGCCTACGGTTTAATATCAATTAGGGGGAAAAAGTTACTGACTTACATGGAAAGTGCTAGGAGTAGCATGAGTAGCAAATAAGGAAGACCCCTAGTTCTCAGCAAAAACCACGGTTTTATTGCCTCCGTTCAGTCACTTGTTATGTTTCTCGCTTGACCAAAGTTATAAGAGTAACAGGTTTCCCCCCCATAAGTGACCTCTTATATTACATGTCTGGATCTGTGATAGCTCTCAGGAATATATGATAGTCTAGCCGGCTGTACCACTTTCCCCCATTAGGGTACTGTGTCTCCTTTGCTTCGCCTTCTTTGGAGGCGTGACTGAGAAGACACGGTTCTGGGAGTTTAACTCACCTAGATAGATACTATATTCTTAGAAGGGGCGGGTGCTGCCTCACCTACTGCGTTACAGCAGAACTTTTCCTAGGCACCTTGGCTCTCAACTTCCCTTTCCCATTTCTGTGTAACTCTTCCCCCACACTCTCTCCTCTCCACCTCTCCCACCACCCCCTCTCCCCCCCTCCTTTTTTTTTTTTTCTCTCCATTCTAAAAATGTCAGATGTACTGATTGTTTCTCTAAACGCACAGGGACTGAATGTTCCGGAAAAGAGATCCTCCCTTCTCAGACTGCTCTGGAAGAAGAGGGCACAGGTCGTGTTTATACAGGAGACCCACTTTCGCTCAGATAGCATCCAGTCGCTCGCCAGTACCAGATTCCCACATACGTACCACAGCACGTCAGCTGACTCTAAGACGAAAGGGGTCTCCATTTTGGTTTCCAACTCAGTATCTTGGGAGCTGACTGACATCCAGGCGGATACTGCAGGTAGATACCTCTTCGTGAAAGGTAAGCTGGCTGGCACGGTGACAACCCTAGCGTCCATCTACAAACACAGGGCAATCGGAGTTCATTGCTAACACTCTTGAGCGCCTTGATGAATTTACAGAGGGGATGCTAGTACTGGGGGATGATCTTAACCTCACGCTTGACCCAGTGCAGGATTCCTCCAAGGGCCACTCTTACTTATCACGCTCCTCACAATCTAGAATACGGGACACGCTACACTCACACTGGCTGGTGGATGTTTGGCGGATAATGCATCCTAGGGACCGGGATTATACCTTCTACTCCAACCCACACAACTCTTACTCAAGAATAGACTACTTCCTCTTGCATCACACTAGGCTGGAACAGGTCACGGGAGCGGGAATCGATTCGATCACGTTCTCCGACCATGCCTTAATATCAGTAACTCTCCACTTCCCCTCACATCAAGCAAGAGCCTGGCAATGGCGGTTGAACGAATCCATGCTACAAGACATTCAGGTCACCTCAGAGATTAGGAGAGAGTTGAAAGAGTACTTTTCCTTAAACAAGACTCCTGATAGTGACCCTCTCATGGTATGGGAGGCTCATAAGTGCTATATCAGAGGGATTTTTATCAAATTAGGATCCCGGCTCAAGAAGGAGCGCTCGTTGAAACTAGTGGGGCTTTTGAAGAAAATTCATGACCTAGAACAATGTCATAAAAGAACGTTAGACAAACAAATGGGTGCAGATCTACACCAATTGCGGGAGCAGGTCAAGACCTTGTGTTTAGCCAGGGCTAAAGCCACATTAGCCAAATGCCGTAGGCATTACTACGAATTTGGCAACAAGCCAAGCAGAACGTTAGCAAGGGCTCTGCGACAGGCTAGGGGTAATTCGTATGTTCCCTTCTTAGCAAATTACACGGGAGGGCCGAGTGTCTTTAGCGACCCAAATTGCGGAACGCTACCGGAGGTATTATCAATCACTTTATAATCTTCATACTCCACAAAACCAGAGCTCGGCAGATCACATCAGTCGGATCAGAGAATACCTCGCCTCCTCGGGCCTGAAACGCCTGACGGCAGAGGCGATGGAAGCACTAGAGGCACCACTTTCACATGATGAACTGACCTTAGCACTCAAAGAATCACAAACAGGCAAAGCGCCAGGACCGGACGGTCTTTCATTAAACTACTACAAAACATTCCTAGACATACTATCACCGCAGTTCCTGTCGGCATACAAATCTTTTGACTCACTGAGAACGGTACCAACAGACACACTCCGGGCGCATGTCACAGTAATTCCCAAGGAAGGGAAGGATCATTCTCAATGTCAAAACTATAGGCCCATCTCTCTTATTAATGTGGACCTCAAACTATTCTCAAAGATCCTGGCCACTCGTCTTCTCCCACATTTGACCTCTCTGATACATCTGGATCAGACGGGCTTCATGCCACTCCGAGAAGCACGAGATAACACCACTAGGGCAATCAACATAATATACCGGGTGATAACAACTAAACTTCCAATGTTTCTCCTCTCAACCGATGCAAACAAAGCATTCGATAGGGTGGACTGGGCTTATATGTTTGAAACATTAGACCATATCGGGTTAGGAGAAGCAATGTTAGCACATATACGTAACCTATATTCCAACCCCTCGGCTTCAATCAAAGTGAATGGACAATTCTCATCCTCACTGTCCATTAGCAACGGGACAAGACAGGGGTGCCCCCTCTCGCCTCTGTTGTTTATTCTTAGTCTGGAACCATTGTTGGGACATATCGGAGCTAATCCTGACATATCGGGGGTACAAGTCCAAGGCGCTACACATAAGGTAGCAGCCTACGCGGACGACCTGCTATTCTTCCTAACTAACCCGCGCATAGCATTACCGAACCTCATGAAAGAACTTAAAACTTACTCCAATCTATCTAACTTTAAAATAAACTTTCAAAAATCAGAAGCCCTCAACGTCACCCTACCAGCAGAATTAGTCTCTGATTTGGCCAATTTACAAACAATACCTTGGCTGGGGCCCCAGATACCCCTAGCAGCACGCACTCATCCCACTATAGGCCCAACACTACAGGCTATTGGGAAAATAATGGAACTTAAAGACATATCTCCCTCTCCCTCACCCATGTACCCAATTTTAGGTAACCCAAGGTTTACTCCGGGAATGGAACAGGGGCCATTTAAAAGATGGATACAGGAAAATAAATTCAGAGCTCATCACTTCCAGGAATCAGGCTCTTGGCTCACAACACGAACCCTCCAGGAAGTGACCGAGCCTGTCGGTCTATCATTATGGCAGACACAACAACTTCAGCACTTTCTGATGTCTTTACTCCCAGCGACGGAATACTCACGGGGGAAAACCGACTTCGAACAGCTGTGTGATGCGAGAGGAATAGTCAGACACGCCCTGTCCAGGCTCTATAATACACTCATTTCGCCTTCCGACCAGCCATCACCCACATACATACTCAACTGGGAAAAGGACCTGGGCATCTCCTTCTCAACAGAACAGAAGGAGCGTTTATTTACACTAACACACAAAACTTCCATTGCCAGTAACATACAGGAAATGGGTTTCAAGATCCTCTCCCGTTGGTATATGGTTCCCTCGAGACTACATTCTATCTTCCCTACAGTTTCTCCCATTTGTTGGAGATGTGGTGGGGGAAGAGGTTCAATCTTGCATGTATTCTGGGGTTGTCCCGTGCTAGCCGGCTTTTGGAGAGAAGTATGGCGCATAGTCTGCAAATTTACCTCACACACGCGTCCCAATACTCCAGCATTCTTCCTGCTTCACCATAGTGAGATACCCTTGTCAACTTATAGGAAACGGCATTTAGTGAATGCGGCAAGAGCATGTATCCCATGTACTTGGAAAAGCACGTCAGCTCCCACTATTGCCTTATGGTTTAACAAAATTCAGGAGGTAGTGAGAATGGAGGATCTGACAGCAAACTTGAGAAAGACAAACACCAAGTTTCATAAAACTTGGCAGCATTGGATTGCCTTCACAGAAACCTCAGAGTACAAGACTCTCCTATCAAACTGAGCATTTTGATGGGGGTTGCCCCCCCCCCCCCACTTTTTTTCTCTCTCTCTCTCTCTCTCTCTCTCCCTCTCTCCTCCGCTCTACTGAATGACCTAACCTTCACCCTCACTGCCCCGCATGGCCACCTTAGTCTGTTGTAGATTGGGTGCCCAGTGTCTAAGGAATTCTGGTTTCACATGTAGTCTTGTTGGCTACTATTTCTTGTATCTATAACGAATTGCCATTTTCTGTCCTTGATAGTGATTCTGTTACTTGGCATGATCATACTTGTTTTCGTCTCGTCTAGGCGTTAGGGGGACATTTTAAATAACGGCTCTATGGACAATTAACAAAGACAATGTCTTCACCTGAGCAGTATGTTGTGATTTGCTTGTTTATATTGAATGGGCTGCGTCCCATTAAAAAGTTTACTTTTAAACATTTGAAAATTAAAATAAAGAATTCAAAAAAAGAAAAAAAACAACAGAAGCTCTGTCTTCATCAAATTACGGAAATGAACATCACCTGATGGACTACACTGACTATAAGGCCTCATGCACATGACTATTTGCGTTTTGCGCAGGGCAGATTCTAGGGAATTTTGCCAACAGGGCGAACAATACAAAAGCGCCTCCCCCCCCCCCCCCCCCCAATCATGTGTAAAGTGACCTTACACATTTTAAAAGAATCAGTCACCCAAAGTAAACCCAGTGACTCACAGGCGACGTCTCCACAGATTTCAGTTTGTTCACTTTACTTTTCTTTTCAGTTTGTTTCCAGAAGCTCATGTGCACACATCTTCGGCCAGGGGTGCGCAGTCCCCTCTGCCACATAAAAAGACACCATATTAATAAATGGCACAGGGTAGAAGAGGTCTGTTATAGATTTTGCATTAGGGACCAGAGAATTCAGCTTATACATTTGACTTTGGCTTGTTGTTTCTGCAGTCCACCTCTATAGCAAATAACCCCTCTGCCCCCTTTAAACCTGCCACCCTGTAGTGTCCACCAATACTAAGGCCGGTGCTGCCCCATGTCCTTACATTAGTTTACTTTCAAACTGCTGAGAACATATTAAAATAATAAAACTAATAATAAACTTTTTTGATCCCACCACTCACTTCTCAATCACTGGCTGCAGCGGTCTCATGTCTCAGTGGAGGGGGGGACATAGGAGTATATACAGTAGACCAGCGTGGACACTGGAAGTAGTGGAAGGAGTGTGACAGGGATCAAAGATGTATCACTACTTTTATTTTCACATTGCTGGTGACCCTCTAAAACATTAGGGGCCAGGGCCTGCTGCTGATCTGACCATCTAAAACATTAGGGGCGAATGACTGCTGCCAATCTGACCATCTAAAACATTAGGGGCTAGGGCCTGCTGCTGAACTGACCATCTAAAACATTAGGGGTGAGGGCCTGCTGGTGACCCTCTAAAACATTAGGGATAAGGGTCTGCTGCTGAGCTGACATCTAAAACATTAAGGGGCGAGGGCCTGTGGTGACCCTCTAAAACATTAGGAGTGAGGGTCTGCTGCTGAGTTGACCCTTTGAAACATTAGGGGCGAGGGCCTGCTGGTGACCCTCTAAAAGATTATGGGCGAGGGCCTGCTGGTGACCCTCTAAAACATTCGGGGTGAGGGTCTGCTGCTGAGCTGACCCTGTAAAACATTAGGAGCGAGGGCAGCCTAATAAGCATGTTGATATGATGGAGGAGGCATTTCAGGATGAACCTAAAATGCACTCTAACCTTTACAGGTGAACTTAATGTGACTTTCTTTAACTTTTGAATGCACATGCCCAACTCTTCAGTATTTCAGTACTTTTGGCACAACTTGTTGTTCTCTAACAAGGAGCTTAACGGCAAAATTCAATAAATTTCCAGGTTCAATTAGAGTTGGTATCTAAACAGTCCTCCTCATCATGCTGTTCACATTTTGACATCATGAGACCAAGACAACACCTAACAATATATCAACAGTACCTCGCCATTGCAAGGCTTCAAGCAGGATGTTCTCAGATGGAAGTCGCCACTTAGCTTAGAATGTCACAGAGTGTCATCAGCAGGTTGCAACAGAGATACAGAGAGACTGGAAGAGTCACATAAAGGTATAGAAGTGGACTTCCTTTGGCCATATCCCACACTGATGACGGCTTAATTGTGAACAATGCCCTTCGGAAGCAGATGATGAATTCCACACAACTCCAGGCACATTTAAGGGAGGTGAGAGGCACCCAAGTGTCACAACCATTCAAAACCATTTACATCAGCGTGGTCTGCATGCTGCGAGGATTCCTGACCACACCACCAGGCACAGGCGTCATCGTCTTGCATGGGCCTGGGAACATCCACGCTGGATCAGGAACCAGTGGGCCTCAATGCTGTAAACTGATGAAAGTTGATTCACTCTGAGCAGAAATGATGGCCACCAACGATGTTGAAGATGTCAAGGAGAGCCCTATGCATCAGCCACTGTTGTCATAGTAACATAGTAACATAGTTTGTATACCCGAAAAAAGACATCTGTCCATCCAGTTCAGCCTGTTTTCCTACAAGTTGATCCAAAGGAAGGTAAAAAAAACCCTGTGAGGTAGAAGCCAATTTTCCTCACTTTAGGGGGAAAAATTCCTTCCCGACTCCAATCAGGCAATCAGAATAACTCCCTGGATCAACGACCCCTCTCTAGTAACTATAACCTGTAATATTATTACCCTCCAGAAATACATCCAGGCCCTTCTTGAACTCTTTTAGTAAACTTACCATCCCCACCTCCTCAGGCAGAGAGTTCCAGATGAGCCTTTGGTGGTGGTGTCTAGTCAATACAGAACTGACTTACACTTTGTGAATGGTATAGTGACAAGCCCATACTACTTGAATAACATAATTAATCCAGTCATTGTGTCTCTGCACAAACAACAAAGGTCTAATTTCATCTTCATGGCAAACTCATCGCGGTTGCATCATTAGGGAATGGCTGTTGGAGACTGGGGAGATGAGAAATCACCATTGCATACTTCTACTTAAATGCCCTATTTTTATGATATAATATCACTGTGGTGTGAACTTTCCATAAATTTCATATGAAAGCCAAATATACTTAACTTTTTGTGAATAGTGTATCAATAAATCCAGGCCCCCCTTGAATTATGTTAGTGAGTTCCCTCTTACAAGCTCTTCTGGCAGAGTTCCATAGTCTGACTGCCCTTACAGTAAAGAATCCTCTTCTATGTTGATGTACAAACCTTCTTTCCTCTAGATGTAAAGGATGTCTTCTTGTCACAGTCCTGAGTATAAACAGATCACAGGAGAGATTTCTGTATTGACTTTTAAAAATACTTTAATAATTATTAGATCTCCCCTCGGCCTTCTTTTAAACTAAATAACCCTAATTCTAATAATCTTTCTGGGTACTGCAGTTCACCTATTCTATGTATTACTTTACTAGCCTGCCTTTGAACCCGCTCAAGCTCTGCTACGTCTTTCTTGTGCACAATGGTCCAAAATGGGATGTTCTGGTCAGGTGCATCTATGTCCCTTTTGATGCAAACCATAATGTTATTTGCTTCTTAGTAGCCTGTCTGATACTGGTTACTACAGTTAAAGGGTTATCCGAGACTACATAACTTCCCCCCTTCATGTGCTGGGCCCTTCAAGGTAATTATAGTTACCTTTTACCCACTCCCTGTTCTGCTCCTTGACCCCGTACTGCCGCTGCTGCTTCTCCCCGTGCAGGGATGAAAACATCCAGTGACGGGGGGAGCAGCCAATGGCAGACGGAGACGAGCCTGCCTAGTATCGCTGGTGATGCTAGGGAGGGTCTTCCCTGCCTGCCATTGGCTGCTCCCCAAACACCCCGTCATCGGATGTTTTCATCCATGCACGGGGAGAAGCAGCAGCGGCAGTACTGGGACAAGGAACGGTGCGGGGATCAAGGTAAGTATAATTTTTTTGCAGATTACACACTGACCCATTCATTTCTATGGGTCCGCAAAAAAATGGACAGCACACGGATATCATCTGTTTGCTGTTCACAGCCGTGTGGTGGGGCCGCAATTAAAGAGCCTATCCTAGTCTTGTCTGTTTTAGGATAGGCTTTTTTTTTTTTACAGTGAGTCCTGGGATGCATACTGACCACGTCCGTAATTTGTGGATCCTAAATCTGTGGACTGCAAAATGGATAGAGTTTTGTGCCGGAAACCTTAATATTTTCCATTCCTATATGCATAAACTTTCATTTATCAGTATTACACCTCTTTGCCATGCTCAAGCCTCCAATCCATCGAGAGCAAATTGAGCAATTGAGCAAATTTACTGAAATTTGTTTTGCATCCAATTGTAATAATTCAGTGCAAAAATTCTATTCGTAATCAGTCTAATCAAAAGTGCTCCAAATGGCCTGAAAATTGGTATGTGTCACTCTGAGGTCTCCCACGACTACTATTTTTTCTCTTATATTTCTTTTTATTTTAATTTTTGTTTTTCTCTTGCTCTCCTTCCCCATCTTAACGGAAGAAGATGCCGTGGCACCCCAACGTCTTCAGATTCTTAAGTATTTATTCAGCAAACACAAATAGCGACGTTTCGACCTAGAGAGGTCTTTATCAAGCTTGGCTCTAGGTCGAAACGTCTCTATTTGTGTTTGCTGAATAAATACTTAAGAATCTGAAGACGTTGGAGTGCCACGACACCTTCTTCTGTTACTATATTTGGGGGCCCAACAGGCTGGAGCCCAACGCTGTAGGCACCACCGCTAAATGGCTCAATTGCATGGCAATACAGGGGAAGTGCTGTCCTATCTTTCTTTTTTCTGGATTACTTCCCCATCTTAAGCTCTTTAACACAATGACAGCAATAGTAAATCATCTCAGAATGATACTGACATATATAGCTACAGTATGATCTATGTTTAACAGTATTAACAAACAGCCTGGGTCATCCTATTTGTTATTCTTTTTTAGAATTAAAAACCATTCTATAGAATTTCCCTTTCCTAGTTTCAGAAAAAGCAATAGCATGTTCTGAACAGGCGCTCAAGGCAGGTGGCTAACCAGGCAGGAGGGTTAGTTATAATGGACTGGGGGAATAGCAGCTGCAGTACAGTACTGAATACGGTGAACAGGCAGACAGCGGCAGTTGAATCATTGGACTGGCGATAAATAGCCACTGTCGGCATGATCTTATCATTGTCATCAGCCAGATTTACGGATCAATGTGTCTGATTCATTTTGACAAAAGTAATGTTTTGGATATTTGCGCAGGACAGTTTTGTCTTCTTGGGTGTGGTGACACCTCTTGCCTTCAGTATGCTGAAGGTTGGACAAGATAGTACATCAATAGTAAACTGGGCCAGTTCCAGACACTATTTAAATCTGCCTACCCAAAAGTCAATGGGGTCAGGGAATGTGGTATGTGGAAAGTATACAGTCCTTTATAAAACAAGACAATTTTAATGGAGAACTGTTCAGAAGTACTAATGCCATAGAGCAGAATTAAATTTCAAGGAATGCATGGAACTGGACAACACTTGGAGAGCGAGACAATTGAGACAATCAGCAGCTTAGCCAGGTAGTTCAACTTGCACATAAGCTAATTTCTAGAGATATCCCACAGATATTGCACACTGCAGTGATTTTGTATGCTGACTTTGTGGAGAAAAACTGCCAAACGAGTGATACCCGCACAGAGATAACAACAGACGAGCTTGACCTAGGCTTGGCATGTTTTGAATCTGTGTCAATGGTATCAGTAGCATCTGTAGTTCTGAGTGGACCAAAATAGAAGCAGATCTTTCCCTGGCAGTTTTTTTTGGAGGTTTTGGATATACATTGACCACATTCTTTATTGCTGCCAAAGCCACTGTTAACCTGGCTTCCCATACCTGCAATTCTGTCCCCACATGGAGGTACAGGCATTGGGCTTACTACTCCCTACTGCTGCATGCTGTGCTAACACGGGCAGCGGGGTTATTAGCTGTGGTCTGTACTCCTGCCACCAGCATCTCCCCCCTGGCTCTGAGCAGAGCTTGCACTCTGGCTCAGAGTTCCTTATGTGTATTTAGGGTGTGTGCGGGTATGTCTCTTCTCTTCCTTATGTGAGGCAGCATGCGCATGCCTCCCATCTTCCCCAGCCTATGGCTGGTCTGCAGATGGTATTTAGAGGTGCCTCCCTCTACAGGAGGGCATCTGAGCAACTTAGGTTGCTAGCTTGTCAAGTTTCCTGTTTGAGCTAAGGTGTTTCTGTTGGTTCATGTCATTCTGTGTACCGGACTTTGGATTATGTTTTATGAACCTTGCCTGATTGCCGCCTGCCCTGACTCTGATTTACGTTTACGGACTTTATCTGACTGCCGCTTGCCCTGACTTCTGCCTTCGTACCCTGACTAAGCTTCCGTCTGATCAGCCTCTGGCCTCCCAGCCTCCACTGGGTGTATTGTGTTACCTGGAGGTCAGTCCAGTGGGTTCACACTCTGGTCCCGATTCCCTCGTGTTCCAGTTCCCCTCTGAGGTAGCACCTGGTAGTCCCCTCGGGAAAGTCTCTCCTCACCATCAAAGGTATTATGTAAACGATGAGGGGTGTGCTCAGACATCGCCCTCAGACGGAGTTGGTCACGTGGGGCAGCAGGTTATTACCCGCTGGTCATAGCAGCCACATCTTATGTCATCTCCTTCTCAGCACACTGATCTGGCTACCAAGTCCTGTCTACCTCACAATTAGAGTTGAGTGAATCAAATTCAACAAAGTGGAATTCGATCCGAATTTCAGAATAAATTTGATTTGCCGCAAAACACAATTTCCACATGCTCATGGTAGCAAATTGAACCTGAAATTGTGTTAAAAAAAAAATCATACTTACCTCCCCTGCTTGCAGAGGGCTGGCTGCCGCCATCTGGATTGAAGATCTTGGCTGAAATCCTGTGTGTGGTGACATCATATCATGCGAGATTTCACACCAGATCTTCACGCAAGATGGCGGGCACCAGCCCATAGCGAGCAAATGGAGGTGGTAAGTATGATTACATTTTTTTTAAAATTTTACACAGATTTTACTTTCAGGTCCCAAATTAATGATATTTATGAGCGCTCAGAGAACTGACACAGGCATGTACAGCGGAATCAGATACTCCTGTTTATTTCAGACATAAGCTCACATTTTGTAGATGAAAAACCACAAAACATCACAGATGGGTGGGTGGTCTTTCCACAGTGCAGATCATAGTTCCTGTAACTTTTTGAAAACATGATATTTACTGAACTTTTATTAACAAAAAACACACATTTGTTTCCATCCCCCGCTCTTCCTGATCACAGACAGAGGTGTCTGCTTCAAGAGGATGTTAATAGTGAAGTGAAACTTGTTGCTGACCTTTTACAGAGGAAGTGGTTACTCTGGAACATTATACTTATATATTTAGTTCTGCTATTTCCTGTAAAGCAAGTTACCGGCAAGCATAAGAAAAACCTACAATTTCTTCTTTCAGAATTCATCCTAGGTTCATAAGATGGAGTCCCAATACAAAATGGATTCTCATCCCTCACAATTCCCCCATTTTAAGATATCTTGGAACTGACATCCTAACCCAGAGGTACATCAGTTGGGATAGGCCCAACTGCCAGCTGGAGACCAGATTCCCTCCCAGGTATCGATGCAGTTCCCAAGACTTCTCAATAATCCTGGTAGTTTCTCCTTTTGGTACACATAAACATAAGCTTCATCACAGCCTATTATACTTTTGATCATCAGGCCCTGGTCTTCTTTGTGAGACAAACTGCCAACAAGACACATGAACAAGTTATTTAAAAGTGAAAGGGATTGCTAGATAAGGCATGGATCTGTACTCACAGTCCCGTGATTTCAAGAACTAACAGTCCTTCAATTTTTTAGTGTTATTCAGTCCTTCAAACAGCACCTGATAGTGCCGTATCAAAGCATTGTCCCATTCATCATTCAGTGGACGAAATACTGCTGACACGCTCCGGGTCAGAGCCACTGTCAGCAGGAGGATCTTCATCCTTGGGCGTCCGAACTTTCTTGCAGTGAGAAGCGTGTCCTTCAACCTTTACTGCTGTATGAGTAGTCAACAGGACTTGGAAAGAACCATCAAATATGGGATCCAGGCCTTTCCTCACATGTCTTTTTATCACCACCCAGTCTTCTGGTTGCAGACTGTGTGTTCCTTCTACTGGATCTGGAAGGAAAGCAGACACTTGTTTATGGGAGTTCTCAAGCCTCTTTGTGAGGGCCCGCACGTAGCTTGTTAGGCTATCATTGTTCATTTGTAACTGTTGCAGAAAATAGTATTCTAATCTAGGGAACCCCTGTCTGATTCAGTAAGTTCAGCGACAACATACCTGCACACCAGTTCACTGACCAGTTTCTTTGCACTTGCCTTTTGCTACTGGGAAGGCTTCCGGCCACCCTGAACAGAGATCAACACACACACAAGGACAAATTCATATACTCCTACCTTAGGCAGTTGTATATAGTCTATCTGCAGTCTCTGGAATGGTTAAAGTGGCCTGGGCATTCTTTCAAATGTACTTACTGAAATGTCTTCAGGTCTCAAGGCTCTCACCGGAGTGGCATCAGCATTTAGTGGCTGGAGTGCAGCTTTTTTGGCCACCTTGTCTGCTCGATCATTGCCTTTTGCTTCCACCGTGGTACATCTTGTATGAGTCTTTACCTTAATGATACCAACCTCCTCTGGTAATAACAGAGAGTTCATAAGTTCTAGTACAGAGTCTTTGCTTTTAATTAGATGGCCTGCTGATGTTAGAAAGTCTCTAGCCCACCATATGGGTCCATAGTCATGTGCAATACCAAAAGCATACCTTGAGTGTGTGTAGATGTTCACCTTATTCCCCTTGGCCAATTTACACACCTCAGAGAGTGCCTTCACCTCTTGTGCCGACATCTGAGGTGGCAGTGGTTCAGCTGTCCCTACCTCATGCTGTGTGACCACTACATATCCAGTGTGGACCCGACTGTCCTCTCCCATGAACCTGCTTCCATCTACAAAATACTCAAAATCAGGGTTATCAAGGGGGTTTTCATGGACATGATTAAATCCTGACGTTTCTTGTTGCATCAATTGTACACAGTCATGGGGATCATGTTCCATCATGTCATTTAGGGGGCTGCCTGTACCTTCTATACCCCCTTTCCCCATTTCTGAATCTGTGATTGGTAACAAAGTAGCAGGATTCAGAGTAGCACACCTTCTGAAAGAAATGTTATCGACATGAGGAGTGCTCACTGGAGTCTAAGGTGCCTGGCCATAGAAATATGCTGAGGTTGGACTTGAGTCAAGATGCCCTGAATGTCATGAGGTGTTTGTACAGTCACCGGGTAGTCTAACACAATTTCAGAAGCTTTTTCTATCATTGCCTGCACTGCTGCTACCGCCCTAACACAGGAGGGGGCGCCTCTGGTGACAGGATATAATCTGGCTGAAAAGTACACCACTGGCGGTCACCATGTTTCTGAGTCCGCACAGCCGTGCTGTGACCCTGCATTTCTGAGCAAAACAACTAAAACTCCTCGTCATATTTTAGAATACCCAGATCTGGGGCTGAGGTTATGCAAAGCTTCAATATATGAAAATTATTCACTGCCTTTTCTGTCAGGTGAAATGGGTCAGATGACAGACAATCATACAGAGGCTGCATTAACATAGAGGCATGCCTGATCCAGGGGCGACAGTATGACACCAACCCCAAAAACACCTGTAGGCTCTGTGCTCCTTTGAGCACTTGTATCCTTTCAACAGCCTCCTTCCTCTCTGGGGTTAGGTGATGAGCTCAGTGGAAGAGACAGTGTCCTAAAAATACAACCTTGTTTTTACAAAACTGCAGCTTCTGCTTTGAGGCTTTACACCTACTCTGATGTAGGAAAGTTAAAAGAGATATAGTGGCTTCACAGCAAGTCTCATTGTCTTCAGCACACAGGAGCAAATCATCCACGTATTGTACCAGGACCACTGAGCCGGGCGGTGCCCAGTTTGTAAGGACAGATTACAGAGCCTGTGTATACATGGACGGGGGCAGGACAGTCCAGGTATACTGGTTACCCTTAAATGTAAAGGCAAACAGATACTGACAGGATGCAGCGGGACACTGAAGAAAACATCTGCCAGGTCTATCACTGTGAAACACGTAGCAGTGGATGGAACTTGTGACAGTAAGGTATGTAGGTTTGGCACTATTGGAGTTTGTAAAACTCACCTTGTTAACTTCTCTAAGATCATGAACCAACCTGTAACTGACAGGCTGTCCCTTAACTGGTTTCTTCTTTATTGGGAACAGCGGGATATTATCAGGATATTGTTTTTACCAATACACCAGCTCGGAGAAAATCATCAATTTGACTGGCCACTGTTATCTCCTGGGCATGACTGAGGGGATACTGCTTCACTTGAGGGGGCTGACATCCTGGCTTAAGATGCACTATAGCCGGAGACACAGGGAGTCTTCCAATGTCTGTGTTAGATTTTGCCCACAAATCCTCCGGTACCACCTCAAGAACAGTCTGGTCTACAAGGGTTAATTCTGAAGGCTCAGTCTCAGGCAGGGTCAGTGACGCTATTAAGGGACACAATACTTCTTCTGGGGCCCCAAAATCTACATAGGGATCAAAGTGTATCCCTATCATACATTGGGATCAAAGTGTATGTGGGCTGCCAGTGCTTGCAAAACATCAGTCACGAGGTTCTGGCAGGTCTTTTTTTGTCCATTCCTTGAAAACTCCGACAAACTCTGCCCCTGATGATAAGGTTTTCTCCCAGTCTTCTAGAGACAAATTTTAAAATGCCCTCCTACGTTCAGTCAGGAAAGGGTCCACAGCCTGATACTGTGACTCCCTTAGTTTCAGCAACATCAAGTCCTTCAGGTCAGCCGAGGTGGCTCTGTATGTCGCCTGAATCTGCTGTAACATCCTGGCAGTGGGCATTGGTCTCATCAGGGGGTCTGGGAGTTTAGTCAACAGTCCTAATAAGTCTTTAGGACTCCAAGGGTGGTATTCTGTCACAGTAATGTAACCACACTGTCCTAACGGTCCTAGGGTTTCGGGAGCCATAGGGGCGGATGGGTCCGTGGTAGGACTCTAGTCTTAGTCAATACAGGATAAATGCCTGCTGGTTTCTGGGGTCAATGTGTCAGTTCAGTCTGGGTTCTGATTCCCACAGACGTTACACGTCCATCCCTCTGGTCCACTACTGTACTCTGTGTTGGGGGCTCTGGCCAGGGTGTATGGAGGTGTCGTTTCTCCAGACTTCTCACATTGCTGTTTCTGAGTATACAACAATCTGCCTTGCACAACTTCTCCTCTCCACCCCTTAGTTTCAACCTCATGAGCTACCTTTATCCATATATCAACCACATCTTCACATCCATGATCCTTTATCCAACCACAAATGAGTCCTCCTGAATCTTTCCCACACTACATATGTAGCATCACTTGCGCTCACACTGTAATCGCGTGAGCGCAGAGCGATATCGTATTAAGGGGGAAAAAAATCTTCAGGATGTAATGTGCTGTTCTGACCAGCAGATGGCGCATGGAACCTCTTTCATTGTAATTCTACAGCACGGCAAGTCTTCTTCCCTGCAAGGGCAGCTGAACATGTGAGCAGCTTCTAATAGTTCTGTGCCAGGGACGCTGCTGGTGCCATTAATTTTGGCAGGAGACTGATTGGCTGATCAGAGAAGCCAAGAAGACGATATTGGCAGCAGAACAGGACCTGTGGGACATTGTGAGATTTTACTTTTTAAGCCATGCTGCCCAATTTATTTTATTTTTGTTCCTCCACCTGTGCCACTTATTTATTTCTCAAACGCTGCAGAGTACCACTTGTGTAAAGATGCTATAATAGGAGTAGTAGTTTGGGGGTTAACTCTCTGTGACTCAGCAGCTGCTGACAATCTGCTGCACGTTCAGGCTGCCGGTTAATGATTATCCCTCCTGGCAGTGAATGGACGCTCGGTTGGGGGATGTGGCGGCTGGAGGGTCCGGGGAGGGGAGACAATGGGGGAAGGACAGACTGTGATGGAGCACTGTTATATCTGGAATATCATCCTGTCAATCCATCCAGGAAGGGTCGCGGCCATCTTGGCTGAGGGCAGAGAAAGTATGAAAAAGCTGTAGCATATTATGCATGGCCCCAGCATGATACTGGTTTATAATAAACACACACTCCTCTACACTACACCTCCTGTATCCACTATTCCTGTACCATCCTCACACACACACTCCTCTACACTACAACTCCTGTATCTACTATTCCTGTACCGTCCTCACACTCCTCTACACTACACTACACCTCCTCCTGTATCTTCTATTCCTGTACCGTCCTCACACTCCTCTACACTACACCTCCTCCTGTATCTACTATTCCTGTACCGTCCTCACACACACTCCTCTACACTACACCTCCTGTAACCACTATTCTTGTACCGTCCTCACACACACACACACACTCCTCTACACTACACCTCCTGTATCTACTATTCCTGTACCGTCCTCACACTCCTCTACACTACACCTCGTCCTGTATCTTCTATTCCTGTACCGTCTTCACACTCCTCTACACTACACCTCCTCCTGTATCTACTATTCCTGTACCATCCTCACACACACTCCTCTACACTACACCTCCTGTATCCACTGTAAAGGGCAGGTTGTTACGGACGTGGCGATACCTAACATGTGTACTTTTTTTATTTATTTAGGTTTTACACAATAATATCATTTTTGAAACAAAAAAAATCATGTTTTAGTGTCTCCATAGTCTGAGAGCTGTATTTTTTTTTATTTTTTGGCCGATTGTCTCAGGTAGGGGCTACTTTTCTGTGGGATGAGGTGACGATTAGATTGGTACTATTTTGGGGGGGCATACGCCTTTTTGATCGCTTTGTATCACACTTTTTGTGATGTAAGGTGACAATAAAATAGCTTTTTTGACACCATTTTTATTTTATTTTTTTTACTGTTTTCACCTAAGGGGTTAGGTCATGTGAGATTTTTGTAGAGCAGGTTGTTACGGACTTTTTTAATTTTTTTTTTACGCTTTTTTGACTCAGATCCACTTGGTTCTTGAAGATCCAGTGGGTCTCATGCCTCTATAATACACTGCAGTACACTGTATAGTGTACTGCAGAGTATTTTCACTCACACTAAACCTGGTCAGGCTTGATATACCATGGCAAGCCGGATGCCTGTATATTACAGCTGACAATCTACAGCCGCTCGGCCATTCTGATTTATTAAAACATACTGTGGCAGTGCTTTGAAATATACAATACATATAGCACATATGATCCCCAGCGAGCCGTATAAAACTGTAGTTCCACGCGCCACCTGCTGGTGACTATATGTAATTACACCTTGAATTCTTGTAGCGCGCTTCTGGACTCTCGATTCGTTGATAACGAATCCAGTGTGCGCAAATGCTACTCGGGGCTTCCTCCCTAAATCAGGGTGTCACCGTACTAGTACTCCTAGGGTTAAGATTCCCGTACTTCATCCCTGCCTTCTCCAACACTCTGTCCACATTCTTCATACACTCTTTACCTCCTCTTTCCTTCATCAATGTTTTTGCTGTCTTATAACCTTCGGGTATACTGAAATCATTCTCCATTGCTCTTCAACCGTACCCACCAGAACAACTATAGAAAGTAACAAAATTCAGACGTCTATTTCCCCTCAGTTCAAACAGAGCTTCTCCACCTAGTGTACTCTGTTTCTGAGATTTATAATCCTCAGTCCCAACAAAGCTTCCCAACTATAATCACATAGTTTACTTTGTTCTTGAGATTTCCCTTATTATAATGTTCTGCAATTTTTCAAACACAGTAAAGAACAAACAAGACGTATACCGTGACTCCTAAAACCAGACCAAAAACATCCCACTCAAAGTTACTCCTGGTCAGAAACTTAACCCAACAATCATAGGTATTTTCAACTTTCAAGGTTCTTTATCAATATGGACTCGACTGCAAAAAGACTTTATACGTACGTTCCTTCAACAATCCCTCGAGCCAGACAACCGGTCAGGGAGGCACAGATATATTGTAAGATAAAGTCTCTTTGCAGCGCTGTCTTTTATATCTGTCCATCCCGGTCCGGATTATCCAAGTTGTCGGGAGATCAATGAAGTGTCCTTTAGTCGAGCCCCACGTTGGGTGCCAGGTTTTGTTGGGGCAAAACCCCCTTCTCTATGATTGTCAGGGTCCCAAATTAATGATATTTATGAGCGCTCAGAGGCATAAAGACACAGGCATGTATAGCTGAATCAGATACTCCTGCTTATTACAGACATAAGCTCACATTTTGTAGATGAAAAACCGCAAAACATCACAGATGGGTGGGTGGTCTTTCCACAGTGCAGATCATAGTAACTTTTTGCGAACATGACATTTACTGAACTTTTAATAACAAAAACCACACGTTTGTTTCCACCCCCCGCTCTTCCTGATCACAGACAGAGGTGTCTGCTTCAAGGGGATGTTAATAGTGAAGTGAAACTTGTTTCTGAAACTTGTTTCTTTCGCAGCTCCCCGCCATTGCACCCACTACTATTTTTTTGTAATATTCGGCGAAGAAGCCGAATTGAAATTTGAAGAAATTCGCTCATCTCTACTGGCAATCATCGTCAGAATGTGATATTTCATAGTGGGCTTTTTGGCCCCCTTCCTATTCCTTCCTCTGTATTTGCCCCAAAGGGCCACAGTAGCCATTGCTGCCATTGCTTCTACTAAAACCACTCTGACTATAAGGGCCACTACTACCACTACCGATACCAAAAAGACAGTTGTACATCAGATCACCTCCATCTGAACCTATTCCTCATGGCTGACGCTTTTCATACAAGTCATCAACAGGAAAACTATCTTGAGTATCTTTCATAGCACATAGGGTGTTGCCTCTTAAAGGGGTATTCCGGTTACCATAAATATAGCTTGTGTTTTAGACTAATTCATCATCAATAATTACCTAATATAATGTCAATTTCACATATTTACCATTCAGTAGTTATAAAAGTAGTTTTCTTCCTCTGCTATACACTGTGTTTCCTCATCAGTTACCATGGCACCGACCTGTAGTTTTGAGCCTTTGTTAGGTCGAGCATGCTCAGTGTGTTACTATAAGTTCTCTAGCTAAATGTTAGTGTGCTGCTGATTACTGAGAAGAGGGGGCGTGACCGGACTGGAATATCAGGCAGCCAATCATTAAACATCAACATTCATGAAGAAGCCCAAACTCACAGCAGGAAAGCTGAGGATTATGGGGATTGTAGTTTTGTGAGGGAAGATCAGCAGCCATGATACTCTCAGTGTGTTGCAGGCTCACATGGGAGCTAGACAACTGGATTACAAGGTAAATTGAAGCTCTGGTCATATGTATAGGTATGGGTTCTGGTTGGGTTACAGTTTACATCCTTAACCCTTTCATGACCGGACCTATAAAAGGCCTGAATGTCCAGGCAACTTTTTGTGATTTGTGCACATGGTGGTTTAGTGACCCTATTTTTTTTTTTTTTTCGTTTGAATGCGAAAATAATTTTTGCAATTTTTTTTTACTTGACACTTAGGACTTATTATTAGAATGTTTTTTTTAAAGATATTTTATATTTTTTTAGGTTAATTTAGACAAAAAACGCTAATTCTTATTAAAAAAAAAAGTAATTTTTTTTAATTATAGATTTTTATTTTTTAAATATTAAAACTCACGCACAAATTAATTATTGCAATGGGTTCCCTATTTGATGACGATCGTTTTGATATATAGCATGTATAGATTTTATTTGACGGGGCGACTATGGTGACTGTTTCTATTGGCAACTGCGTGTTTAATTTTTTTTTTACACTTTTTTTTTTGTTTTTTATTTATTTTTTTACTTATATATTAATTTATTTTTGACAAATAATATGTCCCCCAGGAGGTCATTAAAAGACCTCTGGAGGACTGACTTTTTTTTTTAACACTTTTTTTTCCCACTGTTTCCACTGTAACTGGGGCATCCACAGGAGCCCCAGTTACAGGGGAAAACAGCCCCCTGGGGGCTCATTAGACACAGGCAGAGCTGATCAGGGTACCTGCTCCGGCTGAGGAGGTAAGGCTGTCCTCCGGCTGAGGAGAAGACAGAAGCGGTAATAAACCGCTCCTGTCTTCTCCTCAGGGTCCCCGCTCTGTCTGTGAGCCAGGACCCGACCTGCTCCTGCTAGATCGCAGGAGCAGAAGCTTTAATCCCAGAGCTGGGATTAAAGGGCCGCCTGCACGTGTATATACGGGGCATGTGCAGATAGGACGTATATACACCGATGGCGGTCGTCAAGGGGTTAATGCAGCTTTTCAAAAATTAAGTTACTTTACCGGAATACTATGATGGTGCAGTGACGACAGAGATGATGCAAGTGAAAGGCTATGACTCCTGCCTCAAAGGTACGGTGTCAAACTCAGAGGTGACATAGACATTATCTTGATGTGACTAAGGGGAGAAGTGAGCCATCCAGTTATCTTTGTGCTGGATTTTTGTTCCTACAGTGCATCATATGAACAGCTATCCACTGTTTCGCTGCTGCCCTCACTGTAAAACACACACAACACTCTCCTATGCTCTCCCTGTCTACTGATAAAACCTGACTTTTCTAACTATTAATTCAATCTGCCCAAACTAAATATATCCCTAAACTATCCCTGCAACACCTTAAGGCTACTTTCACACTAGCGTTTTTAAATTCCGGTATTGAGTTCCGTCAAAGGGGCTCAATACCGGAAAAAAACGCTTCAGTTTTGTCCCCATTCATTGTCAATGGGGACAAAACTGAACTGAAGACAACGGAATGCTCCTGAAAGCATTCCGTTCCGTCTTCAGACCGGAGAACAAACCGCAGCATGCTGCGGTTTGCTCTCCGGTCCAGGCATCCGCACCAAGACGGATCCGGAATGACCCCCAATGGAAGTCAATGGGGACGGATCCGTTTGGTGTGGACACACCAGTAATCCGGATCTGTCCTCCATTGATTTCCAATGGGGGGTCATTCCGGATCCGGCATACATACACACAGACTACATACAAACAAACATACAGACATACATACAAACATACAGACATACATACATACTCACATACTCCCGGGACGCCGGCAGCAGGTCTTCACGCGCCTCCTGCACGCTGCGATGACGTTTCCCCACTGCGCCCAGCAGAGGGCGCTGTGGGGAATCGTCATCACTGCGCGCAGGAGGCGCGTGAAGACGTTCTGCCGGCGTCCCGGGAGTATGAGTATGTATGTATGTCTGTATGTTTGTATGTATGTCTGTATGTTTGTTTGTATGTAGTCTGTGTGTTGTTTTAATGTGTGTCATGTGTGGGGCCGGAGCGCTGCTCCGGCTCCACACATGTATAGCGTTAGCACGGATCCGTCGGCACCCTTTAGGTGCCGGATCCGTGCTAACGCTAGTGTGAAAGTAGCCTAAGGTGGTTGGCTTGTGTTTGTAATTGGTGTCTGCCAGAAACATGGCAAATATGTCCTCTCACATTACTGCTGAGCTCACAATAGTATCTGTGCTTTACACATACGTAGCACACAGCCTAATAGACCAGAGCATATCCTGCCCCCTAATTGGCTGAGAGGCTGCGTGGAAAGCATTATGGGCAAGCCTGGAGACTGGGGTTCGTCCCAGGGTCATGTGAACCTCTGTCCTCATCCGCCCTGTTTCCATTTAAAAGTAGATTAGTGAATTGCAGATTTGCATGATTTGTCTGAAGGAAGTCCCAAAACTTCTGATTTAATTTGATTTGCCCATCTCTAATTCAAGACCATCTGTAGCAGTATACTGACCAATTTTGTTTTAATTACTTTACACATTTTAGTATTGTCAATAGTGTTAAGTGCAATTCGGTCCAAAGTTTAGGAAAAGCCGAATTTCCTTGCGGTTCGTGGTAACGAATCAGGATTTCTTAAAATGCCAGCTGCACGTGTTACAAAATAAAAGTAAGAAGCCTGGGAACGCAAGGTCAATCTGCAGGTAGCCATCCCCTGTGATGTTACAGCCCTATAAAAGCCTCATCTTGTGTGGTCTCCTCCATTGACCTGCGGTGACCAAACTTTTGCATGCTACTGTATATATTTTAAACTTTGATTAATCACAAGGGCCCAGCGGAAAACAATCTTTTGGACCAGAATTTTTTGTAGATATTTTTATATGATCTTATTAGAATAAATTAAAAGGGATTTTTTTTTTTGGTGAGCCAGTGTCTTTTCGATTTTATTTATTATTTATTTCTTTGCTAAATTGTTATCTGTGCACCTTTAAATCCAGGTTTCCATAACAACCCAGCCGTTTCCCTCCACTGTTATAGAGACATTGTGAATGTCACTGTTAAACGGGTTGTCTCATGATGGACAATGGGGGCATATCGCTAGGATATTCCCCCATTTTCTTATAGGTGCAGGTCCCACCGCTAGGACCCGCACCTATATCCAGAAAGGAGCCCCGCAAGGTGGTGGCTGGAGCACTTGGGTCCGGCCACCACCAAGCTGGCTCCCCATATAAATGAATGTGAGTGTACCGTTCATTTCTATGGAGCTGACGGAAATAGCCGAGCCAGCTCTCAGCTATTTTCGCCAGCCCCATAAAAAATGAATGGAGGGCAGCTGCGCATGTGCAGTGTGCCCTCCTTCACTTTTGGAGCTCCGCTCTGGATATAGGTGCGGGTCCCAGCAGTAGGACCCGCACCTATAAGACAATGGGGGCATATCCTAGCAATATGCCCCCATTGTCCATCATGAGGCGCTGTGGATGTCACTGTTTTGGGTGTACTGTGCATGTCACTGTTTTGGGAGTACTGTGCATGTCACTGTTTTGGTAGTACTGTACATGTCACTGTTATTGGGAGCACGGTGGATGTTGATGTTTTTGGGGCACTGCGGATGTCACTGATAGGGGGTCCCTCTGTATGTCAATGTTATAAGTGGTGGATGTCGTATTATTGGAACACTGTTTACATCACTGTTATGGGGCACTGTGAATGCCTCTGGTATGGGGTCAATATGGAGGTCACTGATGTCGAGGCACTGTGGAGATCACTGTTATAGGAGCACTGTGGAGGTCAGTCTTATGGGGCCACTACACAAAACAACAAATGAAATACACCAATGCTAATTGGGGTAATTCTGCTATTATTTCAATAAAGGTTCATTCTATTTCAATCATGCCTTAATCATAGCCATAGATGTCACTGTCATTTCGACATTACTAATGCAGTTTTTGCGTTAAATAGGTTTGACACGGCCACTACACTTTGAACTCAGCTGTGCTTCCTATTCCATTTAAGGTGCTACTTCTGGTACCAGAGGCTGCAAGGAGGTGGTGCTGGGTGTCAGACCTCTACAGATTGGATATTGATGGCTTATCTTGAGAATAGGTAATCAGAATCAGGAGCCTGGAAAACTCCTTCAAGGTGGCCATCTATGGATGCCTTCAAATGCAAATTGAGCCTGACACTGCAAATCATACAGTAGAAAGAAAACATGTCTATCTCCAGCATCCAGTATACATTTTAATAATGGTTGGTGGTGATGTGTTTTCTCTCTCTCTCTCCATGAAAAATAAATCTAATACCATATAATAATAATCTTTATTCGTGTTGAGCGAACCCAAACTGTATCTTCTGTATAAGCTGAATCACATGTAGCACTGCCCATCAGCTCTGAGGAGTGCACGGACAGGAAGCAGACAGCTGAAGTGAGGGAGAGTGTTAGGAATCTGGCTATTTATTCTGCGGATGGCCTACAGTATATATAGTGACTTTTTTGTGGGTGCAATACACCAGCTTTGTACCCCTGACACAGAAATATAATAAGTAATCTGGCTGTTAATTCTGTGGGTGACCTATAGGGATTTTTTTGTGGGTGCAATGCACCATTTTTGTACTCCTGACACAAAAATATAATAGTTAATCCGTCTGTTAGTCCAGTGGCTGACATATTCCCATTTTTGGTGAGCGGTACACCTGTACTGCATACGAGACAGGGAAATTCATATAGTTAATCCCTCTGTTAGTTCGGTGGGTGACCTCAAAGAATGAGGAGAGCATCAAATAAGGGACGTGGCCCTGGTCATGGTGCTGCTGGTGGAGCTCCTGTTGCAGAGAGAGTACATGATCGATCTGTGCCAGCTACACGCCCAAAAGACACACCTTCCTTCCTGTGCACGAAGGCGACAGGACGTTTAGCTTCATTTTGTAGGCCCAAATACCTGTGTACAATTGGCGAGGCCAGAACAAGTAGAGGTGGTAGTAGACTGGATAGCTGACAGTGCCTCCAGTTCCTTCACATTGTCTCCCATCTAGTTCCCTGCTAAAACAGCAGAGTTGGCAACTGCAGCCCATGGGCATGTGTCTTTCACCTCACCCCCTTGCAAATCATCCAAGCAGTCTGAGCCCCAAGTCATGCAGCGGTCTCTTATGCTTTTTGATGACTTTGCTAGCGGGGTTTCCATGGGTCATCCACCTAGCCCTGCCCCAACAGTGGAAGAGATTGAGTGCACTGATGCCCAACCACTTATGTTTCAGGATATGAACATGGTAGGACCACCGTAGCACCTCTCTGATAACGAAACACAGGTGCCAACTGCTGCGTCTTTCTGTCATGTTCAGACCGGCAAGGAAGGCAGGGATTCGGAGTGGTTGGAAGATGATGGGGAGGATGATGAGGTCCTAGGCCCCACATGGAATCAAGGTCATGCGAGTGATGTGTAAAGTTCGGAGGAAGAGATGGTGGTCACACAGCACCAGCCACACAGCAAAAGAGGGAGCAGGGTGCAAAAGCAGAGTGGTCGTCCCCTAGCCAGTATGCCTTCTACTGCCCACCACACCCAGGGACTGAGCACACCAAAGCCAGCTCCAAGAAGTTCCCTGGTGTGGCAGTTCTTCAGACAATGTGCTGATGACAAGACGCGAATGGTTTTCACGCTGTGCAATCAGAGCCTGAAGCGAGGCATAAATGTTCTAAACCTGAGCACTACCTGCATGACCAAGCATCTAAATGCAAAGCACAAGCTGCAGTGGAGTACACACCTGAAAAACTACAAAAGATCTCAGGCTCCTCTTGTTCCCTCTTCTGCTGCGGTCTCGACTTCTTCTTCCCCCTCTGTAGTGACAGTGGCACCACCACCGTCACCAAGCATGTCCACACTGTCCCATGGAAGCGTTCAGCTGTCCATCCCCCAAACACTGGAGAGAAAGAGGAAGTACTCCCTTACCCACCTACGATCCCTGGCCCTGAATGCCAGCATTTCAGAATTCCTGGCCTTTGAAATGCTGTCATTCCGTCTGGTGGAGACGGAGACTTTTAAAAACCTTATGGCATTGGCTGTCCCACAGTGTGTGGTTCCCAGCCGCCACTACTTTTCCAGGCGAGCCATCCCTGCCCTGCACAACCAAATGGCGGACAAAATTAAGTGTGCACTGCGCAACCCCATCTGTGGCAAGGTCCACATAATCAACGATAAGTTGACCGGTAAGCACGGGCAGGGATGTTATGATCTCCCTAACTGCACACTGGGTAAATGCAGTTGGGGCTGGGCCTGAGGTGGATCGCAGTTTGGCACATGTCCTACCGCCACCGAGGATTGCAGGACATTTCTCGTTGCCTCCTCCTCTACTGCCTCCTCATCCAGTCAGTGTAAGGGCTCATGCACACGTATTTTCTTTCTGTGTCTGTTCCGTTTTTTTGTGGACCGTATGTGGAACCATTCATTTCAATGGGTCCACAAAAAAAACGAAGGTACTCCGTGTGCATTCCGTTTGTCCGTATTTCCATTCCGCAAAAAAATAGAACATGTCCTATTATTGTCCGCATTACGGACAAGGATAGGACTATTCTATTAGAGGCCAGCTGTTCCATTCCTCAAAATACGGAATGCACATGGACATCATCCGTATTTGCGGATCCGTTTTTCATACAGTCGTGTGCATGAGCCCTAACACCTTCACCACCAACTTCAGCACAGCCAGGGGGAAATGATAGCAGGCTGTTTTGAAACTCATCTGTTTGGGGGAAAAACCCCACACCGCGCAGGAGCTGTGGACG
Organism: Rhinella marina; assembly: GCA_900303285.1. Taxonomy (NCBI): domain Eukaryota; kingdom Metazoa; phylum Chordata; class Amphibia; order Anura; family Bufonidae; genus Rhinella; species Rhinella marina. The sequence continues at coordinate 87,298 of ONZH01025551.1, forward strand.
CCATAGAACATTAGACCGATGAGTGGTTGGTGCTGCTGAGCCTCAAGGCTGGCCTGGTGGTGTGCGATAACAGGCAAAGTCTTGTACCACCTATTGGGATAGCCGGTTTGACACACATCCCTTGCCTGGCACATGTGCTGAATTTGGTGGTGCAGAGTTCCTGAAAAATGACCCCGATATGTCAGAGAAGCTGCAGAAAGTGCGGGCTGGCTGTGCGCACTTTCGGCGTTTTCACCCTGCTGCTGCTTTCCTGTCTGCGCTGCAGCGTAACTTCCCGCTCACCACCTCATATGTGATGTACCCACAAGATGGAACTCCACCCTGCACATTCTGGAGAGACTGTGCGAGCAGCAGCAGGCGATAATGGAGTTTCAGGTGCAGCATGCATGGGTGAGTTGCTCTGTGGAACAGCACTACTTCACCACCAATGAGTGGGCCTCCATGTGGGACGTGTGTACCATGTTGTGCTCTCTCAAGTACTCCACCAACATGGCCAGCATTACTATCCCACTTCTATGTCTCTTTGAAAAAAAGCTTCGGGCGATGATGGAAGAGGATATGGCACTGGAGGAAGAGGAGGAGAAAGAGGGATCATTTCCATGGTTATCAAGCCAGGTACACAACTGTCCAGCCAGGGCACAGTTCTGCAGGATGAGGAGGATGATGAGATGAAGGAACAGTGTTTACAGCAGGCTGGCACCCAAAGCAGCTCATGGGCATCAATGGAGCGTGGCTGGAGGGATACAGAGGACACAGACGATACACCTCCTATAGAGGACAGCTTGTCGTTGCCTCTGGGCAGCCTGGCACACATGAGCGACTACATGCTGCAGTGCCTGCCCATCGACTGCCGAGTTGCCCACATTCTAACCAGTGTTGATTACTGGGTGGCCAACCTGCTGGATCCCTGCTACAAGGACAATGCGCTGTTCTTAATTCCGTCAGTGGGGCGTGATCGGAAGTTGCGCAAGTACAAGTGCACGCTGGTAGACTCGCAGCTGAGGGCATTCACACCTGACAGCGGGGGCTCAGCGGAAGCACCAGGCAAAGGCAGAGGAGGAAGAAGTCACCAATGCAGCTGGGGCACAGCTAGCACCTCAGAAGGGAGGATTAGCATGGCTGAAATGTGGAAAAGCTTTGTCAGCACACCACAACAACCAGCACCACAAACTGATACAGAACATCTTAGCAGGAGGCAGCATTTCAGTAACATGGTGGAACAGTACGTGTGCACATGCCTACACGTACTGACTGATGGGTCTGCCCCATTCAACTTCTGGGTTTCTAAATTGGGCACATGGCCTGAGCTTGCCCATTAAGCCTTTGAAGTGCTGGCCTGCCCTGCAGCAAGTGTATTGTCTGAACGTGTGTTTAGTACGGTAGGGGAGGTAATCACAGACAAGCGTAGCTGCCTGTCCACAGCCAACGTGGACAAGCTCACGTTCATTAAAATGAACCAGACATGGATCCCACAGGACTTGTGCTGAGTAGACAAAGTATACCGGCTGCACCCAGCCATTGTTATACTCCAGCGTACTTTCTTCTTGCATTCTCTGCATTCCAATGTTTTGGGGTCTTCCAAAATTTATAAAAAAAAAATAAAAAATAAAGGGAAAAAAATATAAAAATAAAAAAACAACAAAAACAGTATTGGCTACCTCCTTCATCACCACTTCCACCTTACACCGCCACATCCACCGCCTCCTCAACCTCCTACTCCACTTTGACCTCCGCCTCCTAGTTTAAGATTATTATTATTATTTTTTCTATTCTATGTTATTTTAAGTCATTTTCCTATACACATTTGTTATCTTACCCCCATTTTGCAGCCCCCTAGCTCTTACTACGACTATTTTACAGCCATTTTAGTGCATCAAAGTTCAGGTCCCAAACCCGAACTTTGACCTAAAGCAGCAACATATTCTGCAGTGTTTTACAATTAGGGGTTATTGTACAAATAAAATCATGCATTACATTGCAACAAACAAGGGGTGACACAGAAGGTAAAAAGTACTTGTTTTGTACAATGATTCAGCCATCTTATCAAAATAGGGGAGTATATATAAAGCTGCATGAGCTAGTCACCAGCCAATATTTGTAGTGCTTGAGTGAATGGAGTTGTGGTGGATATAGTTTCATGATGGATCAGGCTCCCTAAAAAAGATGTGTTTTTAGGGAGTGCCTAATACTGTGGATGTTGAGAATTAATCTAATTTCTTTGGATAGGGTGTTCCAGAGACCTGGGGCAGCTTGAGATAACTCTTGAAGCTGGGAGTGAGAGGTTTGAAATTGGATTATGGTGGATGTTAGGGCTGCATTATGCCAACAGATTATCTGACATTCTCTGACTAATAATTGGTCAGATGGCCATTTACACACACAGATCTTTTGTTATACACACCAATTATTAGTCTGATTGAACAGATGTTGGTCAGATAATCTGCTGGTTTAATACAGCCCATAGTTTTAGAACGTAGAGAATGGGTAGGGTAGACAGAGATGTGTGTGAAGATATAGGGAGGTGCAGGACTGTGGAGAGCTTTGTCGGTGAGACTGAGAATTTTAAATTGAATCCTATACTGTATGGGCAACCAGTGCAATGATTGCCATAGGGTGGAGGCAACAGAGTGATGGTTAGACAGATAGATAACCCTGGCTACTGCATTCAGAGTGGATGGGAGAATTTATTAAGAGAAAGACCAATTAGCAGTAGGTTATAGTAATCAAGACAAGAATGCACTCAAGTTTTTGTTGTTTCCAAAGTAAGAAAATTGAAAATTCTACAGATGTTTTTGAGGTGTAGGTTGAATGAGCGGGCAAGTAATTAAATATATAGGAGGTGAAGGAAAGATCAGTTTCGAACATGACATGGGACAGTGGGCATATTGCCTAGGCATTTTTGTAGTGTCACACACAGAGAAATATCAGGTTTAGGCAAGTTAGCAGATGGAGAAAACACAAATAGTTTAGTTTTTGAAATTTAGTTTCAGATAGAAAGAGGACGTGATGTTAGAGACAGCGGAGAAGCAGTCACTGAAGTGTCTTGTTGGGGTCATCAGCATATAGATGGTACTAAAAGCCAAATCTGCCAATAGTCTGTTCAATAGGGGCTGTGTATAGAGAAAAGAGGAGAGGATCTAGGACTGAACCTTACAGAACCCCAACAGGAAGAGAAGTAGAAACAGCAAATGACACAATGAAAGAGCAGAGAGAGATAACAAGAAAACCAAAGGAGACCAGTGTACTTAAAGGGAATGTGTCATCAGAAAGTGACCAGTTTTTTAAATCTCTTTTAAATGTTTAACATATTTTAATTGTTAATGTTATTTTTAATATTCCAGTTTTCGCACTGGCCTCTAAGCCTAATAATGGGTTTCACTTCTTGGTCTGTAGAGATAACTGCAGTAAAATAATCTGCTTATCTTGACAGCAGGGCCGTATTTAGGGTTCGTGCTGTCCTAGGCACTCTCTGTGATGACGCCCCCCCCCCAACGTGACCCATTCCCCCACGCCCCCAAATAGTAGCATAGTAGTCTCTCCTCAGTCCCCCCCATCCCATAGTAGCCTCCTCCCCCCACAGTAGCATAGTAGCCTCTCCTTAGAACCCCCCACCCCATAGTAGCCTCGTTACCCCCACCCCCCATAGTAGCCTCCTCCCCCCACAGTAGCATAGTAGTCTCTCCTCAGTAGCCCCCCAACCCCATAGTAGCCTTGTTACCCCACCCCCCATAGTAGCCTCCTCCTGGACTTATTACAGTGACCTATCCTCCCCCCAACCCCCTGGATACTGAAAATGGTCCTCTGCCAAGCCAATTAACCCCCGCCCAACTACCCCACCATCCCCATACACTCAACTACCCTCAGTCTGTACCCCCTCCCCACCTGCCGCTGGTGCACCTAGCTTTTCTGATGCCCAAGGCAAATATTGAAACACCCCCCATGCCAAATTCTCAACCTAATCCCTTCCCTCCAGTCCTACTGTTAAAGGGGTTGACCTCTTTTTACTACTAATGACCTATCCTCACGATAGGTCATCAATATCAGATCGGCTGGGGTCCTCCGGCACCCTGACGATCAGCTGTTTGAAGAGAGAGCAGAGCTCATATGAGAGCTGCTTTCTCTGCTCTGTTCACCTGCTTGCCATAGAATTTGCAGTGAAGAGCAGTAAACAGAGCAGAGAAAGCAGCGCTCGTACAAAAAAAAGACCACCCCTTCAAAGACAGACTTGGAAAACATTTCATACAGCACTACAGAGCATACAGGGTCATACAGCTCCACATATGTACCTCTTACATCCAGTGACTTCTCTTCTCTGATGTAGACGTTCTCTTTCCTCTTCTTCTGTCAGACCAGACCGCCATGGTGACTTCTTTCAGCTGTGCCTCGTCTCTGAAGAGTTCAACAAACAGACATCTTACTTTCCTACTTTTCCATCATCCTCTCACCTTCTCCACATCTCACCCTGCCCACCCCCCATACTATACTACAGAAACAGCCCCCCTGAAAATACTGGCACCACACAGAAAAACAGTACCCCCCTTACCTTTCAGATCAGATCCCCATATCAAACCCCAGATGAGACCCCCCATCTACAGACCCCCATTAGACCTCCAAACTCCCATATCTGACCCTCATTAGACCTCCAAAGCCCCAACCAGCCCCTCATTAGACCCCCAGACCCCCTATCAGATCCTCATTAGACCCCCAGACCCCCTATCAGACCCTCATTAGGCCTCCAGACCCCCTATCAGACCCTCATTAGACCCCCAGACCCCTATCAGATCCTCATTAGACCCCCAGACCCCCAATCAGACCTTCAGACCCTCAATCAGACCCCTCTAGACCCCCAGTCAGACCCTTCAGGCCCCTAATCAGACCTCCTTCAGACCCCTAATTAGATCCCCAATCATACCCCCCCCTTCTGGCCCCATATCATACTCTTGTGGCCCCCATATAGAACTCTCCTTCTGGGGCCCATGTCAGACCCCCCCCATTCTGTCCCACCATTTCAGACCCCATTCTGTCCCACCATTTCAGACCCCCCCATTCTGTCCCACCATTTCAGACCCCCCCCCATTCTGTCCCACCATTTCAGACCCCCCCATTCTGTCCCACCATTTCAGACCCCCCATTCTGTCCCACCATTTCAGACCCCCCATTCTGTTCCCACCATTTCAGATCCCACCCCCCATTCTGTCCACCATTTCAGACCTCCCCATTCTGTCCCACCATTTCAGACCCCCCATTCTGTCCCACTATTGTAGATCCCCCCCCATTCTGTCCCACCATTTCAGATTCCCCCCCATTTTGTCCCACCATTTCAGACCACCCCATTCTGTCCCCACCTTTCAGATCCCCCCCCCATTCTGTCCACACCATTTCAGATCCCCGCATTCTGTCCCCACCTTTTCAGATCCCCCCCCCATTCTGTCCCCACCTTTTCAGATCCCCCCCATTCTGTCCCCACCTTTTCAGACCCCCCCCCATTCTGCCCCCACCTTTTCAGATCCCCCCCATTCTGTCACTACCTTTTCAGATCCCCCCCCATTCTGTCCCCACCATTTCAGACCCCCCCCATTCTGTCCCCACCTTTTCAGATCCCCCCCCCAATTCAGTCCCCACCATTTCAGACCCCCATTCTGTCCCCACCATTTCAGACCCCCCCATTCTGTCCCCACCTTTTCAGATCCCCCCCCCCATTCTGTCCCCACCATTTCAGACCCCCCCCCCATTCTGTCCCCACCTTTTCAGATCCCCCTCCCCCATTCTGTCCCCACCTTTTCAGATTCCCCCCCCCCCATTCTGTCCCCACCTTTTAAGATACCTTTTTGGCCCCCACTTCAGACCTCAGATCAAACAAGAAAAAAAAAAAAAAACTTACCTCCGGTCCTGGCTGTGTCCCCGCTCTCTCCTCTTCCAGGGGCCCGCGCTGAAGTCACCTGACCTCCTGCAGCGTCAGGTCAGAGGGCGCTCTGTACGTCCTGACGCTGCAGGCAGTCAGGACACAGCAGCGCCGGCCTCAGGAAGAGCAAGCAGGAGGAGGGATAAGTACTGTACAGCGCTTCACTCCCCCTCCTCCTGCAGGCTAGTAAACGCCACCCGACAGCAGCACCCTAGCACCCAAAGCCCCCCCCCCCCCCCCCCCGCGGAAATTTAAAAAAAAAAATTCCATGATGTTTTTTTTTTTTTTTTTTTTTTTTTTAAATCCTTATATACTCCTGGCGGGGTGCCGCCCCCCGCAACCTGCCGCCCTAGGCACCGTGCCCCCCGGTGCCTAGTTGTTAATACGGCCCTGCTTGACAGACAGATGTATAGATAACATAGGATCCACCATTCACAATAGGTAATGGTCACAGCTTATTAATCTTTCCTTGTACAATAACTTCTGCACAAGTCACAGAGCATGCCTGGAAAACTCCCATAGAAGTCTGAGATCCCCTCCAGTCCATTGTGTCTAGGGAACATTTGGCTGCCGTAAAGCAATTTTCTTAATGTTTTCTAAATGCTGCTAAGAACAACTAAGGCAAGATTGAAGCCCCTATAATCATGTTTAATGCCCCTTTCACACGAGCGTGAGACTCGCATGTCTCCCGCAACGCATCTACAGGGCTGGACTCCGGCACTGACTGGGATCACATATAATGCTATGCGATCCCTGTCAGTGCCGAGTCCAGCCCTGTAGATGCGTTGCGGGAGACATGCGAGTCTCCCGCTCGTGTGAAAGGGGCATAAGAAACAGAATAAATAAAATTGCAATCAAACATTTCTTTTAAGACCAATAGCGTGCAGCATGTTGAGTAGGATATGTGGTCTGCAGTGTGAAAATTCTGCAGAGAGATCCAGAAGAATAAGTAGAAAGTAGTGACTGTTGCATTTGGCTGTCTGTGCGCCATTTGTCCATGTGTAACAACTCTATTGCCTGCATTCTTTTCCATACGAAGACTACCAACAGCAGCAGTAAACAGGTTAAAGAGCTGAAACTAAAAAGTGTGATAACAATTCAGTTATAGGAGAAGACAGCTGTATGATTTTAAAGCATTGCAGGTTGGAATTATGGCAAAACTACTATACTTATAATATAAGTGATGGTATCTAAAAAGTCAGTGTAGATGACAATTTACATAAGTAATGCTGGATTTGTTGAGAAAAATGCATGTAAAGCATAGTTCATGTTAGGTTAACCTGTATATTTGATGAAACCAAGTTCTGAGCATATACTTCTGTTTTCTCTAGATTGATGCATGTAATAAAGAAGCAGAGAAGATAAATTCACTTATAAATTCTGACAGCCCGACTCTGGCATCCCAGGTGCCATTATCAGCTCTTATCACATCTGAGGTTCAAACATCACCAACGCTTCATTCCAACTGTAACAAAATAATATGCAATCTGTATTATTTATGTATACATATATCCTGGTTACTTTGCTCAGTGCATTCTGCAGTATGTAATATGCTATAATTTTTTTTTTTTATCGTTTCATAGTGTAAAATATATATATTAATAGATTATGTTTTAAAGAGGATGTCAGAAGGTTTAAAAACTGGCAGCAAATGTTACAAAAATAAGAAAAAAAAATAAAAGCTCTACTTACTGTTAATGTGCCTTTACATGGGACAATTTAGCAACCGATTGTCGGAAAGGAAGCATTCCTTCCTGCAAGCGCCTGCTTGTCAGTGAAGGGGACCACTGCATTTACATGCAGCAATCTCCTCCACAGTATGGGGAGGAGCGATCGCTAATGCCATCGCTTATCCCATACATAATCATTGTTTGCCAGCAGCAGAGCATGTTTAGATGACATGGTCTGCTGCCGGCAAATTATGATTTAGGTGACCGCACAAACGAGCATATTACCTGATGGATGAGGATTTCGCTTATTCATAGGGGAATCGGCAGCACATTTACAGCTCCAGATAATCACTAACCACTGATACCCTGGTGGTACCCCACTGGTTGTTTACATTCCAGGCAAAATAACATGTCATACTAGTACATGGCAGCTGCAGGCAATCAATGAATGGCAACCTTCATCATCTCTCCTGAAAAATAAATAGAGACTGGAACGGGACCAGCTGCGCATTGCTTCTGGTGTTGCATAGTACTGTTACATGTATTGTTCTTTGTAAGATTTGCTGCTGCCGGTTTTTATATATTTTTACTCTCATGGAACCCCTTTAAAGTGAAGTTCCTCATATACTTAGCTTTTGCTCCATAGTTAACAGATTATTTATACATTTATTAACGTTTGTAAAATGTCATCATAGTTTATGCTGTTTTCTTTGTTCTTTTCTTGAACAGTCTTTGTTTATTTTTGCCATTCTTGGCATGTCTGTTTTAGTAAGTAATTGTATTCTACATGAAATGACAATTCTAGAGCATTTATTAAAAACAAAAACTTTAAAAAAGAGCTTTAATAAAAATGCATGCCAAACACAGACTATTAAGCCCAACTCAAGGTTTTGTCCACTTTTGGCTTCTTCTGGGTCATAGTCAGCACATCTGTATCCTCATACTAGTTTCACACTAGCGCTTTTGGATCCGGCAGGGAACGCCCTGCCAGATCTCTCTGCTCTCCGGCATTATTGTAAGCTACTGCATTGCCGCCTGAGGTCCAGAGGAGATCTGGCTGCATCCTGACAAGTATGCCGAGAAGAAAATATTAGATTATTGATGAAAATTATTATTATTTATTTGAAAGCGTTATTAATTCCATGGTGCTGTACATCAAGATGGGTTACACATACACAATATAAAAAATACAAATATGATTAACAAGAAACTATTAAAACACTGGTACAGAGGACCCTATCTGCGAGAGTTTAAAATGAAAACAGTAGCGGTAGTGACATGGTTTGGGCCTGTTTTGCTGCATTCGGGCCAGGATGGCTTGCCATCATTAACTCAAAGTTTGGGAAAGGCCTGACCTTCAAGAGGTTGATCACTTTGTTATTAGTTATGACTTACTAGCCTTTGTTGATATTCTGTGCCTTTAGCAATATTTCATGAGCCATACCCCTGTGTTAGGTAGATCCTCAGTGCTGTCCATGTAGAGGTCCTGTTCATAAGATGGCTACTGATGGAGGGTCATGTGACCAGGCAAATCACCCAGCCTCCTCCATTCACTGCACCTGTATTAACTACCAACAGTACTATACTACACTACATTTCAATGAAGCTGACATCACATGGAGGTGATTTACCTGGTCATCAGTAGCCATTTTATGGACAAGACATCTGTATAGACAGCACAAAAGACTTAACAAGCAAGGTGGAATGCCTTATTAAATATAGAAAATGTTACAGAATTTCATCAAAGGCATCATGCAACATAATCATGTTACAAACACATTGGTCAATAGTAACCAGAAAGTGGCCAACCCCTTTAAAGGGAGTTTTTCACCTGTTTTTCACCTATATAACTAAGAGCACTGCCCCATAGAAGATTTCATACACATCCCAGACATACCTGTGTGCACTTTGTGTCTGTATTCCATGTCCAGGAAAAACACTTTTATTTTGCAGGAAAACAGCTCCCAAGTGCCCAGCTCTGCTGCTGCAAGTGCTCAAAGCAAACCAGAATGAAGAGGGGAGGGCTGCTTTAGCTGCTCATATCTTGGGATTGGTAGCAGATAGAAAAATGTTTCAAATGATACCAAAATCACAGCATTATATCCAGTATATCAGAAGATATAGCTGTTAGAAATCGATTCGGGAGAGAAAGCTGTTTTTAGTTTCACTTTCAGCTGTTTTCCTACAAAATAAAAATGTTTTTTTCTGAACATGTAATACAGACACAAAGTGCACACAGGTATGTCTGGGAGGTGTATGCAATCTTCTGTGGGGCACTGCTGTTAGTTATATAGGTGAAAAACAGGTAAAAAGACTCCCTTTAATCCAGTAGAAATGTTGTGGAAGGACCTTAAAGGGGTATTCCCATCTCACAAATGTAGTTTGTATAATTAGATATAGCCATACCAATATTATTACTAATATAATGTATTTATATAAAATGTACCGTTTAGAAGATTTCCATATTTGTATAGGCATTGTCCCACACACATCAGTCAGGCCGTTGCCCCTAGTTGTGGCCACCACAGCCATGTAGTAGTGGTGGCCGGCTTGCTCCTTTTCAATGAGAGCCTGAAGCGACGCATAAATGTTGTAAACCTGAACGCCGCTTGCATGACTGCAAAGCACAAGCTTCAGTGGGGTAGACACCTGAAGAACCACAAAAGATCTGTGGCTCTTCCTGCTCCCTCTTCTGCTGCGGTCTCAGCCTCTTCCTCCTCCTCTGGAGCAATAGGGCCACCTGGCACCCCTCAAAGTGAGGACGTGACAGCAACACCACCACCACCAGCAGTCTCACTGAGCATCTCCACACTGTCCCATGGAAGCATTCAGAGCACTGGAGAGAAAGAGGAAGTACCCCCCTACCCACCCACGAGCCCTGGCCCTGAATGCCAGCATTTCCAAATTCCTGGCCTTTGAAATGCTGCCATTCTGTCTGGAGACCTAGGAGCTGTGGAAGAACAAACCGATGAGTGGCTGGTGCTGCTGAGCCTCAAGCCCGGCCTGGTGGTGTGCGACAAGCAGCTCGGGACCTAGCTGGTTTGATACACATCCCTTGCCTGGCTCATGTGCTGAATTTTAGTGGTGCAGAGGTTCCTGAAATATTATCCCGATATGTCAGAGCTGCAGAAAGTGCTGGCCATCTGTGCGCGCTGCCTCTGCTGGCCTGCCTGCACTGCAGCATAACTTCGGCCTTCCAGCTCACTGCCTCACCAGTGAGTGGGCCTCCATGTGGGACGTGTGTCCCGTGTTACGTTGTTTCGAGTACTCCACCAACATGGCCAGCGCCAATGACGCTGTCCTCAATGTTACAATCCCACTTCTATGCCTCCTTGAAAAATGCTTTGGATGATTATGGATGAGGATGTGGCACAGGAGGAAGAGGAGGATGAACAGAGGTCATTCCCATGGTTATCAGGCCAGTTGTCCACAGGTGGTTCGGAGGGTGGGTTCCTGCACACACAAACAGTGGCCAGATACACAGCTGTCCAGCCAGGGCACAGTTTTGGAGGAGGATGATGACGACAATGAGGATCCGCGTTCACAGCAGGGTGGCACCCAAATTAGGCATCACTGGAGCATGGCTGGGGGGATACAGAGGACACAGACAATACACCTCCCACCGAGGACAGCTTGTCGTTGCCTCAGGGCAGCCTAGCACACATGAGCGACGACCGCAGAGTTGCCCTGATTGTTACCAGTGCTGATTACTGGATAGCCACCCTGCTGTAACGTGCTGTCCGTATTTCCATCACTGGAGCACGATTGGAAGATGTGCGAGTGCAAGCTCACGCTGGTAGACGTGCTACTGATTCTCATCTGACAGCGGGGGCTCAGTGAGAGGAGGAGGAAGTCGCCAATGCAGCTGAGGCACTGCCAGCACCTGAGAAGAGAGGGTTAGCATGGCCACCCTCACATCCGCTGCCTCCTCGTCCACTCGGACCACCACATTCTGGCTCAAGATTATTATGTCTTATATTGGCAGAGTAGAGAAGTATATCGCCACACCCAGCCATTGTTATTCTCCAGCGCACTTTGTGCGTTCTCTTTGCTATTTCCCAATGTTTTGGGGGCTCCATAAACCCCCAAAAAATGCATGAAAAACAAAATAATAAAAAAAAATGTTGGCTACCTCCTACACTGCTATGTCCATCTTCTCATTTACTAAGACCTCCACCTTCTGGCTCAAGATCATTATAGCTTATATTGGCAGTAGAGAAGTATACCGGCCGCACCCCAATAAATGGCTATAGGTCGCACACAGAATTAATAGACAAAAAAACCCCACCAACACAGTGTTGGCTTCTCCTCTGCCTCTTACACCTACATTGCCACGTCCACAGCCTCCTCAACTTCCTACTCCACTTGGACCTCTGCCTCCTGGTTCAAGATTATAATTTTTTATTTTTATGTGTCATGTTATTTTAAGTCGTTTCCCTATCCACATTTGTTTGCAGTGCAATTGTACTGCTCTTACCACCACGCTGGTTCCTTTTGCAGCCCTCTAGCCCTTTCTATGACTTTTTTACAGCCATTTTTCAGCCCCAAAGTTTGGGTCCTCATTGACTTCAATGGGGTTTGGTGTTTGGGGTCAAATTCAGGACCCAAACCGAACTTTGAAACAAAGTTTGCCTAAACCCGTCGAACCCGAATGTCTGCTCATCACTTATCTTGTCATAAATTACTGCAATCCATTATCACAGTTAGTGCAGTACATAAAACCCTATATTGATGGCATATTTGGCTTATCTCAATTTTAGGCTACATAGCCATTTTGCATCAGTGTGTGCATCCATTTTCTGGCCATGTGTCCGTTTTTCATTACCCCAATGGTGCCTATAATGTCCCCCGTAGTGCCCCCGGGTAAAATAATGTGCCCCACAGTGTAAATAATTTTTCTATAGTGCCCCCAGCTTTAATAATACCCCCATTTTGGCCCCCAGCTAAAAAAATGTCCCCCATGGTGTAGCTAATCTTTATATATTGCCCCCATCTTTAATAATTTCCACTATTTAGGCCCCAGCTAAAATAATGTCCCTCATAGTGTAGCTACTTTCTTTTTACAGCCCCCAGCTAAAATAATGTCCCCTATAGTGTACTATTTATTTTCCTTTTTTTACTGCCCTCAGCTTTAATAATGCCCCTAATGTAGGCCCCCAGCTTAAATAATTTCCCCCATGGTGGAAATAATGTCCCCATAGTGGCCCCCAGCTATTTTTTGAGAAAAAATAAAAAAAATCTCACCTCATCCAGTGGCTCGCACTGCACCAGTCTTTTCTCTCTTCATTGAACAGGACCTGCCGAAGGACCTTCGATGTGTGTGATGACGGCACCGCACGCACCCACGTGGTTACATCACTATGCATATCGTAGATCCTTCGGCAGGCCATGCTCAATGAAGAGAGAAGAGACTGCTGCAGCGCGAGCAAGTGAATGAGGTGAGGTTTTTTTTATGCCCTAAATGGCCATATTGTTAAAGTGTACCCATTTTAATGTGCGTTAGACCAGTGGTCCCCAACCTTTTTTGCACCAAGGACCGGTTTCTCGCAAGACAAATTCCCCAGGGATCGGGGTTTAGGGGGGGTGTTGGGGTTTTCTGGTAAAATACACCTTCTTTGTGGCCTCAGTAGATGCCCCCATAGTGCCCTCAATAATGTGCCAGTAAGAAGTTCTCCCATAGATGCCTCCACAGTGGCCCCCAATAATGTACCAGTAAGAAGTGCCCACATAGATGCCCCCACGGTGCCCTCCAATAATGTACCAGTAAGAAGTGCCCACATAAATGCCCCCGCGGTGCCCCCCAATAATGTGCCATTAAGAAGTGCCCCCATAGATGCCCCTAATAATGTAACAATAAGAAGTGCCCCCACAGTGCCCCCATATCATGTGCCAGTAAGAAGTGCCCCCACAGCTCTCCTCTCCTGTATTGTACCGAAGAAAAAAAATAAACACTTATACTTACCTCCATGCCTCCTTCAGCGATGCGATGCAGGCCTCTTCCAGCCTGTGTCCCGCGCTGTACAGCTCAGGCGGCACGATGACATCATCTCGCCGCCTGAGCCGGCCCCCACTTGTGACCAGGGACCTGATTGCTGTGGCCCGGCAAACATCCATTCAGGGCCCGGTCCTGGGCCGCGGACCGGTGTTTGGGGACCACTGCGTTACACGGATGCACTCCTGTCTAAACTACCATTTAAAAAAGTCTCATTGATTTGAATGGTGCCTTTCTGGCCATGAAAATGGCCAAAAATAGGACATGTGAATAGCCCCATAGATTTTCATTGGTGCTAAAATTGGCCACGTGATGTCATGTGCATCAGGCCCATAAGGCATAACCCTGCCCTGGCTGTTTAGAAGCAATATGTCTGCACAACCACCAGCCATTTTTACAACTAAAATTGGATTAATAATTAAAAAAACAAACAAACAACAAAGCGCCCCGAACATTGCCTTGCTTTCAGGCTTTTTAGGTAGGTGTTTAGCTATACATGCCTTATCCAATCAAAAAGGCCGCTTGTTAATGTTTGAGAGTGAATTGCCTGTCAGCATAAGATATGGAAGGTGAAAGAGCAAGCTATAAAAACGGGACGCTGGTGCAGAAAGCAGAGAGCCTGCATCCCTGCTGGGCACGCGTTATCGTCCTGCGTCACCACATCTCGCTCACATGTTGCCAACTCCTCTAGTGCGTTTGCACGAGGTGTGGAGATGCAGGATGATGTGGCCACTGGTAGGAGGCAACAATCATGGCTCAGGAGGCTGGCAACTGTGACTTTTAGGAAGCAAGGGGCAGCCCCTTGACTGCTATATGAAAATTAGGATATGCCGAAAATTATATAAAGATTAATAACACAGAAACCAAGACACGGAAAAAAAGGAAGGTTCCATTGGGGATTAGATTCTAATCATAAGCTAATGAGCAGAACTAAAAATGACATATCACCATGACAGTTTCCCTTTAAGGAGGATACTTGCTGGTTAGTTAAATGTTGAAAATAAGAAGCCCTCTTGGACCAAGAGAGGGAAATTTGGACAGAAGGCTACTCCATGAGGAGGCCTGCTGTATTTATCGACCTAATACAATGAAACCTAACAGGCCTTAACGAGTGTCTTCTTTTCAGCATTTATCTTTAAATATCTTAGTGTAAATTTTGTAGTAATCATTAGCCCTAGATATAAGTAAGCACTTACCTACAGTTTAGATAGGCCAAAGAGTAAATTAGTTAAAGTAAAATGAATTTAAAAAATCTTTTATATGCTTGTATTCCAATATACAAATACAACTAAGTCAAGTAGGAAGATTCAATATAATTATGAATGATATTCATTATGAATAAGGAGCGACAAACATTGTTATGATATCAAAAAGGCCGATAGTGGAGACTATCCTGTACTGCTCAGTATTGCTTGGTATTGTCCTACTAATAAGCAATAACTCCATGTCATGTAAATGTATTAGGATAAATAATAAATATTACCACAACTCATCACAATTATATACTTCAAATCATATAAATGTATCATGACCTAAATAAATAGATAAAATAATAAAAAATAAACATTTGATCTGCTGTCATCTGCTGATACAGTATCCATATGTAGCCAGGGGTCAGACTCAGAGCATTCCTCCTGCTCCACCATTCCTCTCCAGCAAAGCCCGTCATTTTCGTACGCAATTTGTACGCTCATGCGTACGTGTTCAAAGAAGTTGCGTATCTTTTAAAACTGAACATTTCGTTATTAGTGAGCAAATGTTCGCTAAACGCCACATAATAACGTATATTTTGTACGCAGATTCAACGAATATATTTGTCGAATATACGAATCTTATGAAAAGTTCGACGCATGTTCGGCGAATAAAATTTTTAATGATTCGCTCATCTCTAATATATATATACAGTACAGACCAAAAGTTTGGACACACCTTCTCATTCAAAGAGTTTTCTGTATTTTCATGACTATAAAAATTGTAGATTCACACTGAAGGCATCAAAACTATGAATTAACACGTGGAATTATATACTTAACAAAAACGTGTGAAACAACTGAAAATATGTCTTATATTCTAGGTTCTTCAAAGTAGCCACCTTTTGCTTTGATTACTGCTTTGCACACTCTTGGCATTCTCTTAATGAGTTGAAATGGTATTCCAACAGTCTTGAAGGAATTTTGGGTCATTGTCCTGCTGGAAGACCCATGACCTCTGAGGGAGACCCAGCTTTCTCACACTGGGCCCTACATTATGCTGCAAAATTTGTTGGTAGTCTTCAGACTTCATAATGCCATGCACACGGTCAAGCAGTCCAGTGCCAGAGGCAGCAAAGCAACCCCAAAACATCAGGGAACCTCCGCCATGTTTGACTGTAGGGACCGTGTTCTTTTCTTTGAAGGCCTCTTTTTTTCCCTGTAAACTCTATGTTGATGCCTTTTCCCAAAAAGCTCTACTTTTGTCTCTTCTGACCAGAGAACATTTTTCCAAAAAGTTTTTGGCTTTCTCAGGTAAGTTTTGGCAAACTCTAGCCTGGCTTTTTTATGTCTCTGGGTCAGAAGTGGGGTCTTCCTGTCATTCAGACGCCGACGGATAGTACGGGTTGACACTGTTGTACCCTCGGACTGCAGGACAGCTAGAACTTGTTTGGATGTTAGTCGAGGTTCTTTAGCCACCATCCGCACAATCTTTCATTGAAATCTCTCGTCAATTTTTCTTTTCCGTCCACATCTAGGAAGGTTAGCTACAGTGCCATGGGCTTTAAACTTCTTGATGACACTGCGCACAGTAGACACAGGAACATTCAGGTCTTTGGAGATGGACTTGTAGCCTTGAGATTACTCATGCTTCCTCACAATTTTGCTTCTTAAGTCCTCAGACAGTTCTTTGGTCTTCTTTCTTTTCTCCATGCTCAATGTGGTACACACAAGGACACAGGACAGAGGTTGAGTCAACTTTAATCCATTTCAACTGGCTGCAAGTGTGATTTAGTTATTGCCACCACCTGTTATGTGCTACAGGTAAGTAACAGGTGCTGTTAATTACACAAATTAGAGAAGCATCACATGATTTTTCAAAGGGTGCCAATACTTTTGTCCACCCCCTTTTTATGTTTGGTGTGGAATTATATCCAATTTGGCTTTTTGACAATTCTTTTTGTGGTTTTCCATTGAAGACAAATTAAATGAAGATATTATTACCAAAGCAATTGTGATTGCAATCATTTTCTGGAAGAAATTGAGTATTATCTGACAGAATTGCAGGGATGCCAATACTTTTGGCCAGCACTATATATATATATATATATATATATATATATATATATATATATCTATATACAGTATACATAGTTTAAATTTTGTAGATTGTAAATGCCATATCACATAGAATTTGATGTCCATATTGTCTTTTTTTAACAAACCATAACGATGTATGTAATGTTTAATCTATGCTAGCATAAGAGCCTCTATTTTCTAAAATTTTATATATTTTACTTGCATGTGGTTTTGTTTTGTATTTTGTTTTTTTAACATGCTCTGTACTATATTACAATATAGTATCTATGTAAGTATATTCCTAAATATGTTCATTGCCAGTTTGAATGTTTTTTGTTTTTTTTTTAAGTTGAACCATTTTAATAAAAATGTTTTTAAGTGATGGTCTAATCTTCATGTAGTCGTGTCAGTTTGTGCCAAAAGTTAATGGTAAGAGACTACTATGTTAAAGGGGTATTCCGGTACAGAACTTAATTTTTGAAAAACTGCATTAAGGCTGCAAGCTGTGAGCCAACCAGAAACCATACCTATACATATAACCAGAGCTTCAATTTACCTTGCAATCCATTTGTCTAGCTCCTGAGCCTGTGTGTGAGCCTGCAGCACCCTGAGAGTATTAAGGCTCCTGATCTTCCCTCACAAAACTGCAAAGACTACAATACCCACAATCCCTAGCTTCCCTGCTGTAAGTTCCTGCTCATTCATGAGTGTTGCTGTTTACTGATTTGCTGCCTGATATTCCACCCCCCCTCTACTCAGTAATCAGCATCACACTAATTTGTGCAAAGATGGGGAGTCTTCTCAAATGTGATTACTGTTCCTTTGCCCTGTATTATTTCAAAAACATCCCCTTCAACAGTTCTAACAGAATCCCCCCTTCCCAGTGTTTGCCCCCCTCCTCCCAACCAGGAGCTCCTCTTGCCTGCTGTCCGCCCAGCTCTGTGAATGAGAGCGCACTGTACACGCCCATGCCGTACGCTCCAGGGTACAGGAGTGATGCTTCTGTTTACTGGAGCGCAGAACATCACAGTGTTATAGGGATGCTGTGCTCTCCTGGGTACAGGCAGTGAAAGGGTGGCCTGCAGTAAGGTAACCTGCACTTCGTCCAGCAGCAGGCAATACTCATTCACAGATTGCAGGCAAGAAAAGCTCCTGGTCCCATGAAACAATATGGGGACTGTGTGTGCAGGCCACTGTTCAGGGCGCTGTTTCACTGCTGTGAACAGAAGCACACAGCATGACAGTGTAATAATAGTACAGTATGTTGTGCACACTCATTCACTGGAGGGAGAGAACGCTCTGAACGGCGCCCTGCAGGTGTAGTGAAGGAATGTAATTTTTTATAACAGGGTGGTGGTAGTGGGGTGTTTACTCACAAAATATCTCACTGAATGGTACACATATAGGCAGGTCAGATGCTAGCCAGCTGCCAAGCAGAGGGAAAATGCAGTGAGCCAGGAAGTGGCTGAGCACTACTTACAGGCTACTACACAGCAACCAATGAGAGAGGACCTGTTGCATCTCATTACTGGAAGGTGCGCGCTCCCTTTGTTTCAAAACACATTCAGCTAGAGAACCGACACCAACACTGAGCATGCTCGACCTGACAAAGGCTCAAAACAGGTCGATACCATGGTGATTCATGAGGAAACACAGTAGTTAACAGAGGTACTGAAGGAGAATATTGAAAAATATAGTATAATGCCACCTGATTATGCCAGACACTATTCTCAAATCTTGTGTGTGTACACATTCCTAAGGTGGGGGTAGCACTCACTTAGGTGAGGGGCTATAGACTGGACACGACGAAGAAAGTATTGATAATGGATAGCAGATGTTGGCTAAGACGAGCATTGAGAAAGCACGCGTTGTCCATGCATGGATATGTCCAATGGGGTTGCAGAGAGAGTTTGACCTATCCAATAAGGATAAGACATGTATGTATGGTTTAGGATGGTTATGTATAAGACGAGTGTGGGCCTCTCCCCCTTTGAGCATTTACTTTTGTGCGATTGAAGCTGTTAATGCTCCCGGCTAGCCACAATAAACCTTATTCTTCCTGAGGAATGCGTTTTCTGAGAGGTATTCCACAACAGTACAAACTACTTTTATAACTACTGAATGGTAAATATTTGAAATTGACATTATATTAGGTAATTATTGATCATGACTTAGTCTAAAACTTTAAAAAAGTTATATTTATGGTAACCGGAAAACCCTTTTAAACTGCTTTAGGCCTAATTCACGTTTAAATATGAGGGTTTAAGGGACACTACCATCAAAGTTTTATACAGTATATATGATCAGGCATGATAGGAATATTTTATAAGTTATTTTGTTGGTATTTTTTATTTTTTTGATCCACAAACAACAGTACAGCCCAGTTTCCACCAGTCAGGCAAACCTGGTCCACCTAGGATTAGAACTACTAGAAACAGTATAAGAGGTTTTATTGCTATTTTGGGGTCTATAAGGTTGCCTTTTAAATTAGCCTTATTACTAATAGGGCCTTATAGATGAGTCTTGTTAGTGCTGGGGTACTATAGGGGGTCCATATTTAGCACACCATTTTGTTCAGAATATTTTTTCTTATTTTCCTCCTCTAAAACCTAGGTGTGTCTTATGGTCCAGTGCATCTTACTGTGCGAACTGTCACTTTCTCCAGTACAATTGTAATTCACAAGGAATCTATTCTTCCTCCATGTTTGAAATATGTAAAAGCTCCCGAAAGAGTCCAAGTACTAGAGATTTTCTTAAGGAGATAACATGTACATGTAGGGTGGATGTTGTGAAGAGGTTAATATCTTTTTAGAATCTTTGATGAAATGTGGTATGCATTTTACCAAAGATTGTAATAAATCATTGACCCATGTATAGAGTGTAGTGGCCCGGTCCCAATGCTATGCTGAGTCCCCCGGACACCGAAGAAGCATCACCACATGCTGCTGCCCTCCGGAAGGGATTTCCCAATGGGAAATCAGTCCAGAGAGTCAGGGTCTGCAGTAAACCAGTGTTTTTCTTTACTGTGAAAACAATAGACTGGAACTGGTCAAAGTCTAGTGATCCAGGGTCTGTGGCAACGTATCCCAGTCTCAGTGTCATCTTCTGGTCACTCACTAGTCTGGCATAGTCTCCTCCAAGCACTGTTCCCTAACTGCAGAAAACTAGTGGCTCCTTATATAAAATGTCTAGCTAGACTGGAACCATCTAGTGGGAGGGGTGGAGTAGAGAAACTCAGCACAAACAATTAAAAAGTTACCACTCCTGTCTGGCATAGTTCCAGACAAAAACAAGTTTCCAGGTAAAACCGGACATTGAAAAGGTTAGTCTGTCTGGTTTTGGTGATGAACAAATCTGGCTTTTTTCCTTCAGAACATGCTCTTCTTTAAACCCTATGGCAGTTGTGAAAAATTATCAGCTTCTTATTCAAAGTCCCAAAAGTCTCTCAGTATTCATTAACATTTTTCACAGAGCCATGTAAATACAGTGCAAATGAACAAGATATATATGACAACATAAATATATAAAATGTAATTACACAGTATTAAACAGTGCATGTTTCGAGTGAAATAAAGTTAGAAGTTTATAGGGGAAATAGGCAAATGTCCAAACGTCAAAGTACCCCTGCTCCAGGGCACTACAAGAACAGTTCAGTTAACACCTTCTACCCAGGGCCAGTTTTCACCATCCTGATCTGACGTGTCACTTTATTTGTTAATAATTTTGGAATGCTTTTACCTATCCAAGCCATTCTGAAACTGTTTCCTCATGACACATTGTTTTTTTTAAATAAAGGTGAAAGTGCATGAAGTGCAAAGTTACCAGAAATTTGGAAAAATTAGCAGATAGTAATACCTTACAAAATAGTTATTACTTTACATTTCCCATATGACTACTTTATGTTGGCATTGTTTTGTAAATGTCATTTTATTATTTTGACTGGTAGATGGAGTACAATGTTACATTTTTAAGAAAATTTCAAAAACCTGCTTTTTTACAGCCTCTTTCATACGAGTGTGACGGATTAGGTCCAGATGCATTCAGGGAACCTCACACCATTTTGCAAGCAAGTTCAGTCAGTTTTGTCTGGGATTGCGTTCAGTTGTTCAGTTTTTTATGCACGTTTTGATGTGTTTTTCACGTGTGTGTGATAAAAAACTGAAGGTTTATAAACAACATGTCTTGACAACCATCAGTGAAAAACGCATTCCATCCGCACTTGCTCCAGGATACAATGCGTTTTTCACTGAAGCCCAATTCACTTCTGTGGAGCCAGGGCTGCGTGAAAAACGCAGAATATAGAACATGCTGCGTTTTTCACGTAAAGCAGAACAGATGTGTGAAAAAAAAGCTCATGTACACAGACCCATTGAAATGAATGGGTCAGGATTCAGTGCGGGTGCTATGCGTTCACATCACGCATTGCACTCGTGTGGAAAACTCACTCATGTTAAAGGGGCCTAAAGGATCCCCATTCTAGAAACTACATCCCTCAAGTTATTCAAATATGATTTTACAAAGTTTGTTAACCCTTTAGGAGTTCCACAAGAATTAAGGGGAAATAGAGGAGAAATTTAAAAATTTCACTTATTGCAGATTTTCCATTTAAAGCCATTTTTTCCCCCTGTAAGGCAGCAAGGGTTAACAGGAAAACAAAATTCAATATTTATTGCCCTGATTCTAAGGTTTACAAAAACACCCCATATGGTCGTAAACTGCTGTATGGGCACATGGCAGGACGCAGAAGGGAAGAAGCAACATGGATTTTGGAGAGCAGATTTCATGGGGATGATTTCAAGCTGCTTTGTCACATTTGAAGACCCCCTGATGCACCCCTATGGTAGAAACTCCCAAAAAGTGACCCCATTTTGGAAACTACGGGATAAGGTGACAGTTTTATTGTTACTATTTTGGGGTATATATGATTTTTGATCACTCAATATTATGCTTTTTGTGAGGCAAGTTAACAAAAAAAATGGCTGTTCTGGCACAGTTTTCATTTTTTTATTTCTATGGTGTTCACCTAAAAGGATAGATTTTGTGTTGCTATGGATGCGACAATACCATATATGTCTATTTTTATATATTTTTTTCAGTTTTACATAATAAAGCATTTTTTAAAAACAAATCATGTTCTTGTGTCTCCATTTGCTGAAAGCTATATATATATATTTTTTTTTGGCTGATAATCTTGTGTAGGGGCTTGTTTTTTGGAGGAAGAGTTGAGGTTTTTATTGGTACTATTTTGGGGTACATATGATTTTTGATCATTCTATATTACATTTTTTGGAGAAGGTGACCACCCGGTAAGTGCCTGTGCACCACCCACCACTGCCGTTAGCATCTGGTGGTGTGGTCACCCACCACAAACCTGCAGCTCCAACAATTACAGCATTGACCTTTCCCCTCTCCCCTGCTGCAAGAGAGTTCTTACCTAGGGCTGAGAACCTGCCTGCCCCCAGGCTGGACTCTGGTCAGGACTTCCCACCTACACCGGCCATTTTTCATACCCTCGTTTTCTCTGATGCTTCAGAGACCCCTTCCTCTGCCTCATCCTCACACCGTCAGCGTTGTAAATGCCCCAAGCTCCAAGACCTTTGGACTCTTCTTAGTGACTTGCCTACTAAAAAGAACTTGGAATCCATGATACAAAAGATCGAGACCAAACAGGTGCAAGCCATTGCTACTATACAGAAAGACCTTGCCAGCTTCTCTACTCAACTGACCACCCAGGTACATGCTACCTTTAAATACTTATTGCAGAACAGCCGTAAGCTGGGGAAGATAGAGAGCATGCGCATGCTGCTTCATGAAAGGAGAAACATGCCAGCACATGCCCTAACAAACAGTATAGGAATCTGAGCCAGAGCACAACCTCCAGTCAGAGCTGAAAGGAGGATGCCAGAGACTACATAGCTGCACCTATGCCAGCAAGGAAAGAAACCCGACGCCCATGCCTGTGTAAAGGAGCAGCAGTGCAGGCATGGAGCACTGGGCTAACAGTAACCCCACCGGCTTACGCCCCCCTCTCCTCAGGAGGGTCATTGATGTTCTCTTTTGTTTCCCAAGACCTTTCCTCAGGACCAAATCCTTTCCAGTCCACGAGAAGACTTCATACTCAGTGATCTCATCAACAGCAGGAAGACCGATAGTAGATGGTATTGGAAGTGGGATATTCGGTTGCATGCCAAAAACAATGAAGAACGGTGATTTCTGGGAGGCTTCGCCGACATAATTGTTATGGGGAAGTTTTGGCCAGGGCAAGAGCTCGACCCAGTCGTCATGATGGAAGTTAACAAAATGACGCAGAAAATTTATAAGGATCTGGTTGACCCGTTTCACTTGTCTATTAAACTGAGGATGATATGCCGCTGAGGGACATGTTTAACAGCTTGCAAGAGCCCTCCAAAACCTAGAAATGAATTGAACATAGAAACATAGAAGATTGACGGCAGAAAAAGACAACCTGGTCCATCTAGTCTGCCCTTTTATTATTCCTTTATTGTTTTCTTAGGATAGATACATGTTTATCCCAGGCATGTTTAAATTCAGTTACTGTGGATTTATCAACCACCTCTGCTGGAAGTTTGTTCCAAGCTTCTATTACTCTTTCAGTGAAATAATATTTTCTGTTGCTGTTCTTGATTTTTCCCCCAACTAACCTCAGATTGTGCCCCCTTGTTCTTGTGTTCTGTTTCTTATTAATAAACCTTTCCCTCCTGAACTTTATTCAGTCCTTTAACATATTTAAAGGTTTCAATCATGTCCTCCCTTTCTCTTCTTTCCTCCAGACTATACATATTAAGAACACTGAGTCTTTCTTGATAACTTCTATGCTTTAGATCTTCCACCATTTTTGTAGCTCTTCTTTGGACCCGTTCTATTTTAGCAATATCCTTTTGCAGGTGAGGTCTCCAGAATTGAACACAGTATTCCAGATGTGGTCTCCCTCTTTCTGCTTGTTATACCTCTAGCTATGCAGCCAAGCATACGATTTGCTTTCCCTACCGCCTGGTTGCATTGGTTACTCATTTTGAGGCAGTCAGAGATGACTACCCCCAAATCCTTCTCTTCTGAGGTCTTTGTTAACACAGAATTGCCAATACGATACTCAGATAGAGGGTTTCTTCTCCCCAAGTGCATTATTTTACATTTGAAACAAACAAGAGTAGAAGCAGCACTGCTATACCTGCACTGAGGTTTAAATGTCCATTATAGTATCCTCCATTCCAGGGTATCGGGTGCACGCAGATATCAGGTCCTGGCTTCAAGGTCCCGTAACATCCAAAAATATAACAAAGGTCTGCAGCACTCCATTAGTCCATGCAATTGTGTGATTTTATTTATAAATTCATCATAGCAGTTCACAGAAAATCATGCAGCAAATAGCGATGTTTTGGCCCATATGAGCCTTTCTCAAGCCCTTGGCACTTTAGTTAAATAGTCAAAGAAATCAATGAGATTAGTCTGACATGATCAACCCTCAGTAAAGCCATGCTGGTTTGGGTCCATCAAGTTGTTTGTTGTTAGGTGGTCAATTATCTTCTGTTTTAGAAGAGTCTCCATCATTTTTACCACTACAGATGTCAAGTTGACTGGCCTTTAGTAACTAGCTTCTTCTCTACTACCCTTCTTGTGAATGGGTACAACATTGGCCATTCTCCAATCATCAGGAACATCTCCTGTAAGAAGGGACTGATTATACAGATCAGTCAGGGGGCCAACAATCACAGATCGGAGTTCTTTAAGAACTCTGGGGTGGATGCCATCCGGACCCATTGCCTTATTTAACTTTAGCCGGACAAGTTCCTCTAGAACATCGGTCTCTGAAAACACTGGCCACTACATTAGCGCCACGGTTTTCCCTGGCCACTTTATGGCAACACTACATGTGTTGACAGAGGGCCATGGTGCCAATATTGGCACCCTGGCGACGCTTCACCTTCTGCCCACAGATTATACACTCAGCCACTCTGACGTCCTCCGGCAACTTGATGAAAACTTCCCACACTGGCGAGTATGCCATTTCCCCACCACCACTACGTGCTGGCTGCCTGCTGCCGCTACCTCTATGAACCCATGCACCACTAGTTGTTTCCAGACAGGCAGACTCCCCCTCCCCTGGGTCTAGCCCAGGCACGTTTGGCTCCAGACCTCACACTGCTGCCACCCTGCTGACTCAGCCACTGTCTCATGTGCAAGCTGCCACCCTCATTCCCTGATGATGATGATGCCATTAGTTATGTATAAATGAATGCAAACAACCTAAAATTAGTAGTATTAGAATGCTTTTAAACCCCAATTAGTGCAGCAAGGTGTAATAGAATAGCTTCTCTATTAGCCAAGCTTTACACTGTTCAGTTAGCCCCCTGCTCTCTTCTGTATAGTGTGGCCCCCCTACTATATCCCTACACTATCTCTAAGCTGTCCCTCCTGCTGTTGCAAAACTACAACTCCCAGCATGCTCGGACAGCCTATGACTATTAGGCTACAGCAGGGCATGGTGGGAGGTGTAGTTTTACAACAGCTGGAGGGCTGCAGGTCGAGCATCCCTGCTTTAAACCCAGTATCTCTCACAGTAGCCAACACTGTTTTTGTGTTTTGTTATTTTTAGGGATGAGTGGACCCGTGGATGTTCAGGTTCGGCCGAATATCAGGTCAAAGTTCGGGTTCGGGATCCGAAACCCATTGAAGTCAATGGGGACCTGAACTTTGGTGCACTAAAATGGCTGCAAAATAGTCGTAGTAAGGGCTAGAGGGCTGCAAAATGGGAGTAAGAGCAGGACAGTTGCCCTGCAAACAAATGTGGATAGGGAAATGGCTTAAAATAACATAGAACAGAAAAAAATAAAAAATAATATTCTTGAACTAGGAGGCGAAAGGTCAACATGGAGTAGGAGGTTGAGGAGGCGGTGGACGTGTAGGTGGAAGCGAGGATGGAGAAGGATGAGGTAGCCAACACTGTTTTTTAAAAATTTTTTTTCCTTTTCTTTATTTATAAATTTGGGAAGACCCCAAAACATTGGGAAGTAGAAAAGAGAATGCAATGAGAGTGCGCTGGAGTATAACAATGGCTGGGTGCGGCCGGTATACTTGTCCACTCAGCACAAGGTACGGACAAGGCCATGTGGATCCATGTGGATAAAGCCTCCCTATTATATCCCTACACTATCTCTAAGCTGTCGGGTTTGACAGGTTCGGACAAACTTTGGCTCAAAGTTCAGTTCAGGTACCCAAACTTCACCCGTACATGACCCCAAATCCGATCCGATGGGGACCTGATCTTTGGCTGTGAAATAGTCATAGAAAGGGCTAAAGGAAAAAGGAAGCAAAAAGGAAGCAACGTGGACAAGCTCACGTTCATTAAAATGAACCATCATTTTAATGAACATAAGCTTGTCCACGTCGGCTTTGGATAGGCGGCTGTGCTTGTCTGTGATTACCCCCCCGCCATGCTAAACACACGTTCGGACAATACACTTGCTGCAGGGCAGGCCAGCACCTCCAAGGTGTAAAGGGCAATCTCAGGCCATGTGCCCAATTTGGAGACCCAGAAGTTGAATAAGATAGACCCATCAGTCAGTACGAGTAGGCACATGTACTGTTCCACCATGTTGCTGAAATGCTGCCTCCTGCCAAGATGTTTCGAATCAGCTGGTGGTGCTGGTTGTTGTGGTGTGCTGACAAAGCTTTTCCACATTTCGGCCATGCTAACCCTCCCCAGCTGCTTTGGCTACTTCTTCCTCCTCTGCCTTTGCCTGGTGCTTCCACTGAGCCCCCTCTGTCAGGTGTAAATACCATCAGCAGCGAGTATACCAGCGTGCGCTTGTACTCACGCATCTTTTAATCAAGCTCCAGTGACGGAATTAAGGACAGCACGTTGTACTTGTAGCGGGGTGGCCACCCAGTAATCAGCACTGGTTAGAATGTGGGCATCTCGGCGGTAGTTGCGCAGACACTGCGGCTTATAGTCGCTCATGTGTGCCAGGCTGCCCAGAGGCAACGACAAGCTGTCCTCTATAGGAAGTGTCTGTGTCCTCTGTATCCCTCCAGCCACACCCCATTGATGCCCATGAGCTGCTTTGGGTGCCACCCTGCTGTGAACACTGTTCCTCCATCTCATCATCCTCCTCATCCTGCAGAACTGTGCCCTGGCTGGACAGTTGTATACCTGGCCTCTGTTGGTGCAGGCACCCATCCTCCGAGCCACTTGTGAAAGACTGGCCTGATAACCGTGGAAATGATCCCTCTTCCTCCTGTGCCACATCCTCTTCCATCATCGCCCGAAGCGTTTTTTCAAGGAGACATAGAATTGAGATAGTAACGCTGAGGTCTGAGTCATTGGCACTGGCCATGTTGGTGGAGTACTCAAAACAGAGCAACATGGCACACCCGTCCCGCATGGAGGCCCATTCGTTGCTGGTGAAGTGGTGCTGTTCCACAGAGCAACTCACCCGTGCGTGCTGCAGCTGAAACTCCACGATCGCCTGCTGCTGCTCGCACAGTCTCTCCAGCATTTGCAAGAGTTCCACCTTGTGGGTACGTTGCATATGAGGCGGTGAGCGGCAAGGCCAAAGTTACACTGCAGACAGGTGAGCAGAAGCAGAGTGAGAACGTCAAAAGCCTGCAGCAGCTCTGACATATCGGGGTAATTTTTAAGTAACATCTGCATCACCAATTTCAGCACATGTGCCAGGCAAGGGATGTGCGTCAAACCGGCTAACCCCAGAGCTGCTACGAGATTTCGCCTGTTATAGTATACCACCAGGCCAGGCTTGAGGCTCAGCGGCACCAACCACTCATCGGTCTGTTGTCTTTCTCTCCATTGTTTGGGGGATGGACAGCTGAACGCTTCCATGGGACAGTGTGGACATGCTTGGTGACGGTGGTGGAGGTGGTGGTGTTGCTGCCACATCCTCTGTTTCTGGAGTGGCAGGTGCCACTGTCACTCCAGAGGGGGAGGAAGAGACTGAGACCGCAGCAGAAGAGTGAGCAAGAGGAGCCTGAGATCTTTTCATATGTGTACTTCACTGCAGCTCGTGCTTTGCATTTAGATGCCGGGTCATGCAGGTGGTGCTCACGTTTAGAACATTTATGCCTTGCTTCAGGCTCTGATTACACAGCGTGCAAACCACTTGCGTCTTGTCGTCAGCACATTGTCTGAAGAACTGCCACACCAGGGAACTCCTTGAAGCTGGCTTTGGTGTTCTCAGTCCCTGGGTGCAGTGGGCAGCAGCAGGCATACTGGCTTGGAGATGGCCACTCTGCTTTTGCACCCTGCTCCTTCTTTTGCTATGAGGCTGGCTCTGTGTGACCAACACCTCTTCCTCCGAACTGCAGACGTCACTCGCATGACCTTTATTCCATGTGGGGTCTAGGACCTCATTATCGTTCACATCATCTTCCACCCACTCTTCACCCCTGCCCTCCTTGCCGGTTTGTGCATGGCAGAAAGCCGCAGCAGTTGGCACCTGAGTTTCGTCATTATCATCAGAAACGTGCTGCGGTGGTCCTCCCATGTCCACATCCTGAAACATAAGTGGTTGGGCATCACAGCACTCAATCTCTTCCACTTCTGGGGCAGGGCTAGGTGGATGGCCCATGGAAACCCCACTAGCAGAGTCATCAAGAAGCATAAGAGACTGCTGCATGACTTGGGGCTCAAACTGCTTGGCTAATTTGCAAGGGGGTGAGATGAAAGACAGATGCCCATGGACTGCAGGTGCCAACTTTGCTGTTTCAGCAGGGGACACTTCCCCAACCTTCTAGCCATCTTCTCCCCCAAAACAGCTGCCCCTTCCCTATTGAGGTGCAGCCCATCCCTAAGATAGAACCTGTAGCCGACAGAGAAGTCGGGCCAGTTCTCCAGGAACCCTACACCAGTTTTTGAGCCACTTGTTTACCTCCCTAATCTCCCGCTGCCTTTCTTGTGTGGCTCATGGTACAGGTAGTATTTTGAAAAAGACTACTTTTGAGGCAGCTGTAGTGCTCCAGCCTGTATTATAATGCCCCAGTAGTGTCCTGCAGCCTATTAGGCGAAATGGCAGGGATGGGAGCAATAAGCCTCCCCCTCAAAGGTAGGTTGGCTGCTGCTTAAAATGAGATGCTTATCTCGCCTCATGGCAGGTGTAGCCCTGCCCTAGTCAGCTATGAATTTTTGTGTGAGGTTGGAAGGTAATTTTGCTTTTGTTCGTGTGAAGTTTGGGGACAAATTCCCGGAAGGATTGCTGCACAGATTGCACTGCTAATACCTTAGCAAACAGTGAGATTGACATCATGTCTACAGCTACTTTTTCTTGCTCTATAGCCCCAGCACTACTTCTGGCCTCAGTCACCACAGGTAACATGATGATACCTCAATAAAAATAAAGCCATATCAGCATGGCTTCATGAGGGATCAGCCAAGTCCTACTAATTTAATCAGGTTCTATGAGGAGATAAGTTCTAGAAGTGACTGCAGCAAATCAATGGATGTCGTATATCTTGACTTCTCCAAAGCATTTGATGCTGTACCACATGAAAGGTTAGTATATAAAATGAGAATGCTTGGCCTGGGGAAAATGTCTGTATGTGGGTAAGTTATTTAAGAAAAGATGATTGACCTCAGGGAGATCAACCATCATCACCACAGAGACACCATCACAAGTCTCAACGTTGGTGAATCTAAAACAAGGCTCCCTGGGAAAAGCAATATGCAAATAAAAGAAAACCACAGAGACACCATCACGTGTCTCAACGACGGTCAAACTAGCCAGGCCTTTCACCGGGAAGGAACAACCAAGGGAAGGGCAGTCTCCTAAAGGAAACCACCTATGCCAAAGCATGGTATCCATCCACAGACAGCTGTTTCAAAGGCCTGGCTAGTTTGACCGTCGTTGAGACACGTGATGGTGTCTCTGTGGTTTTCTTTTATTTGCATATTGCTTTTCCCAGGGAGCCTTGTTTTAGATTCACCAACGTTGAGACTTGTGATGGTGTCTCTGTGGTGATGATGGTTGATCTCCCTGAGGTCAATAATCTTTTCTTAAATAACCTTTTACTAGGCATTGCTCCCATTAGCCAGATTCCTATGCCACACTGAGGAGGGACAAATACCCTGAAACAGCTGTCTGTGGATGAATACCATGCTTTGGCATAGGTGGTTTCCTTTCGGAGACTGCCCTTCCCTTGGTTGTTCCTTCCCGGTGAAAGGCCTGGCTAATGGAACTGGGGGGAGGAAAGGAAAGAGGAACTAGAATAGTTCAGAAGTGTAGGGTTAAAAAATATACATAAGCCTCTTAACCGTATAACATAGTTTATAAGGCCGAAAAAGACATCTGTCCATCCTGTTATCCTACCAATTAATCCAGAGGAAGGCAAAAAACCCCTGTGAGGTACAACACTTTAGGGAAATAAATTCCTTCCTGACTCCAATCAGGCAATCAAAATAACTCCCTGGGTGAACTACCCCTCTCTAATAACTATAGTCAGTAATATTATTACCCTTCAGAAATACATCCAGGCCCCTCTTGAACTCTTTTAGTGAACTTACCATCATCACCTCCTCAGGCAGAGTGTTCCATAGTCTCACTGCTCTTACCGTAAAGAATCCTCTTCTATGTTTGTGTACAAACCTTCTTTCCTCCAGACGCAGAGGATGTCCCCTCGTCACAGTCACAGTCCTGGGGATAAATAGATGATGGGAGAGATCTCTGTACTGACCCCTGATATATTTATACATAGTTATTAAATCTCCCCTCAGTCGTCTTTTTTTCTAAAGTGAATAAGCCTAATTTTGATAATCTTTCTGGGTACTGTAGTCCA
Organism: Rhinella marina; assembly: GCA_900303285.1. Classification (NCBI taxonomy): domain Eukaryota; kingdom Metazoa; phylum Chordata; class Amphibia; order Anura; family Bufonidae; genus Rhinella; species Rhinella marina. Next base: position 117,934 of record ONZH01025551.1, read on the forward strand.
TCCATTCCAGTTATTACTTTAGTTGCCCTCCTCTGAACCCTCTCCAGCTCTGCTATGTCTGCCTTGTTCACAGGAGCCCAGAACCGTACACAGTACTCCATGTGTGGTCTGACTAGTGATTTGTAAAGTGGCAGGACTATGTCTCGGAGCGCATACGGTCGTGTGCAAGGGCCCTAACACTGACATGGAAAAGGACCTAGGAATTTTAGTAAACAGCAAACTAAGCTGCAGACACCAGTGTCAGACAGCTGCTGTCAAGGCCAATAAGATAATGGGTTGCATCAAAAGAGGCATAGATGCCGGTGATGAGAACATAGTCCTGCCACTTTACAAATCACTAGTCAGACCTCACATGGAGTACTGTGTACAGTTCTGGGCTCCTGTGAACAAGGCAGACATAGCAGAACTGGAGAGGGTTCAGAGGAGGGCAACTAAAGTAATAATCTTTCTGGGTACTATAGTCCACCCATTCCAGTTATCAAAATTAGGATTATTCACTTTAGAAAAAAGACGACTGAGGGGAGATCTAATAACTATGTATAAATATATCGGGAGTCGGTAGAGAGATCTCTCCCATGATCTATTTATCCCCAGGACTGTCCTCCAGATGCAGAGGATGTCCTTTTGTCACAGTCAAAGAAGGTTTCTACACAAACATAGAAGAGGATTCTTTACGGTAAGAGCAGTAAGACTATGGAACTCTCTACCTGAGGAGGTGGTGATGGTAAGTTCTCTAAAAGAGTTCAAGAGGGGCCTGGATGTATTTCTGGAGGGTAACAATATTACAGGTTATAGTTACTAGAGAGGGGTCGTTGATCCAGAGAGTTATTCTGATTGCCTAATTGGAGTCGGGAAGGAATTTTTTTCCCCTAAAGTGGGGAAAATTGGCTTCTACCTCACAGGGTTTTTTTTGCCATCCTCTGGAACAATTTGTAGGATAACAGGCCGAACTGGATGGACAGATGTCTTTTTTCAGCCTTATAAACTATGTTACAGGTGGGGCATGATAATACAGGGTGCATTCGGGGGAAGACTGTCATACCTACAGGAGGCACTGCAGGGGAGCTTTATAAATACTAGTGCCACAATAGGTGACATTATAACTACTGGAGACACTACAAGGAGCACTGTAGGGCATCATTACTACTAGGGGTACTGTGAGGGCATTATTATTGGGCACAATATGGAGGGCACTACTACTAATGGGAGCACTATTGGGATGCATTATCATTATTGGGGCACTGTAGGGCCCACAATTACTACTGAGAGCGATCTAAAGCGCTATTAGTATGGGGGGGGTGATCTGTATGGCACTATTAGTTTTGCAGTATAGTGTTTGAAGGCATTAGGGAGCATAGCAGGCACAGTACTGGGGTGGCAGCAGGATAACAATGTTGGGGCACCTGGAAGATGATAGAAAAGTGATGAACCTGAGATGTCTGGGTGGTAAACTCTGCACAGACAAGACACAGTTGAAAGAAATTGTCATGGCAGTCTGGTCAGAATGGAGAAGAATGGAGAAGATGAGAAAAATAGTCCTATTCTTGTTCGTTTTGAGGACAAGGATGTGTGCAGTTGTGTGCATAGATTCAGTAACAGAACCAAGCTGCAGTGCTGATTCATTACCGCAAGATGCATGAGGTATATAGTGCTGTATGTAATGTTTTTCAAATATTTCTTTAACTGCAGGGCTGCGGGAGCGGTAGAGGTTGGATTGAGAATTTGGCACAGCGTTAGGGGGTGCCATTTCAGTTTTCACATCAGGCAGGACGAAGGCTAGGTGCACGCAGCATCAGGTCATAGTGCGCGCCGGCCAGGGAGACAGTGGAGCGCAGGACCGGAGGGCAGCCGCAGCGCGGGATAGGTAAGAAAGGTTTTTTATTTTAATCTTATGTGGCTGGGTGGGCTGATCTGAGGTCTGATGGGGGTCCCTAAATACAAGTGAGCGCTTCCATAATGGTTGTTAAGATTGGTGGAGGGATCAACCGTTCCCTCCCTTCCAGTCCAGCTTGTTGGTGTTTGCCCTAAAACACCTGAAGGCGGTTAGCCTTGTTCGGTCACTATATAAAGGGTTCTGTAGCTCACTTACAGTAGATCTTCAAGGAGAGCACATGGTGTTAGGACTACTGAGGACCAGTCAGAAAACTACATGCCGTTGGAACAGTAGACTACAGTAACTGCTGTAGCCTAGGTGACGCAGATTCTTTATATTGTTAGTTAGTCCCAGACGGGAAGGATTTTGTTTTGTGATTTGTTGCTGAAATGCTGGAAGTCTTGGTTACGCTAAAGAAAGCATGTTTTGACTTAACCTTGGGAAACTGGACCATAATAAAGTGATGTGACCTTTATGCCACCAGTGCCTCAGCGAGTGTCCCTAACCATATGCTACACCCCGCAGTGTTACAATAGATATATATATATATATATATATATATATATATATATATATATATATTTTGTGGCAATATGTATGGTAAAGTGGTGGAAGGCGTCAAACTGGGTGAGATTGCTGAAATAAGTGCAGCTGATCCCATAGGTTTCCAATGGGATTTAGGTCTGGAAAAAGTGCAGGCCACTCCATTTGGGGTACTCCAGTCCTCAGTAGCCGTTCCATAATGATCTGACCTCAATGAGCTGGCGCATTGTCATCCATGAAGATGAAATTAGGCCTGTGTTGTTCATGCAGAGGCACAATGATGTTATTTAACCCTTAGACTCCCAGCGCCGTACATGTACAGTGCAAAAAGCCGGGACACAAGGCCCAGCACCGTACATGTACGGCGCTCTGATCGGGCGGGTGCAGGAGCTGCGGCATCAGCGGCGGGGGTCCGGCTGTGACCAGGTGCCGGACCCCTGCTGAATGCGCCAGCATCGGTGAAAACACTGATGCCGGTGCATTAATCCTTCATGTGCCGCGGTCAGCGCTGACTGCGGCACATGTGGTGTGCGGGAGTTCAGGGATTCAGGATGGCGAGCGGGGGGCCATCAGGTCCCCGCGCTGCTGTGACGGGGACCCGATGGCTCAGATAGCAGCCCGATGCCTTCCTTAGGCATCGTGGCTGCTATCCCTGCATGCAGCCCCCTGGATAGCACAGGAAGCAGGCTGTAAGTGTATTACATTGAGTAATACACTTACAGCCAATGCATTACAATACAAAAGTATTGTACTGCATTGTAAAGGGGATCAGACCCCCAAAAGTTAAATAAAGTGGAAAAAAAAGTTAAAAAATAAAGTTTCCTAAAAAAAAAAAAAAAAAGTTTCAAGTAAAAAAAAAAAAAACCCCATTTAAAAAAAAAAAAAAAAAAAAGAAAGGTCCGTATCGACCACCTCTATAAAAATATCACGTCTCCACCCCGCCAGGTGAACGCAGTAAAAAACAAAACAAAAAAAAAGTGCCAAAACACACATTTTTTGGTCACCTTCCCTTACAAAAAATGTAACAGCAGGCGATCAAAAAGGCGTATTCATCCCAAAATGGTACCAATCAAACCGCCATCTTGTCCCGCAAAAATGATACCCTACCTGAGACAATCGCCCGAAAAATAAAAAAAAATATGGCTCTCTGAATATGGCAACACAAAAAAAAGATTTTATTCTGTTCAAAAATATCTAATGTGTAAAACTTTCCAAAAATAAAAAAGTTAGACATATTGGGTATCGCCGCGTCCGTAGTAACCTGCTCTATAACAATATTACATGAGATGGGCCCCCAGGCAAATGCTGCAAAAAATAAAAAAACTATGCCAAAACAACCATTTTTTTCCCTCTTGCCTCACAAAAAGTGTAATAGCAGGCGAGCAAAAAGGCGTATTTAACCCAAAATGGTACCAATCAAACCATCATCTTGCCCCGCAAAAATGATACCCAACCTGAGACAATCACCCGAAAAATAAAAAAAATATGGCTCTCTGAAAATGGCAACACAAAAAAAAAAAAAAAATTTATTCTGTTCAAAAATAAATCTGTGTAAAACTTTCCAAAAATAAAAAAGTTAGACATATTGGATACCGCCGCGTCCATAACAACCTGCTCTATAACAACATTACAGGTGAATGTTCTAAAAAAAAAAATAAAAAAAAAACCATGCCAAAAACAGCTATTTTTTTTTCACCTTGACTCACAAAAAGTGTAATACCAAGCGATCAAAAAGTTTTAAGTACCCCAAAATGGTACCAGTCATCTCGTCCCGCAAAAAATGAGCCCCCCACATAAGACAATAACTCAAAAAAATTAAAATCAATGGCTCCCGCAAACCAATCCATCAAAATCTGTGTTGTAAAATCCATATGGCGCTCCTTCTGTTTTGAGTCCTGCCATGTGCCCCCACATCAGTTTACCACAGCATATGGGGTGTTGCCGTATTCAGGAGAAAATGAGTAACAAATTATGGGGTGCTTTTCTCCTGTTACCCCTTGTGTTTCCAAATTCCGTAAACTGCTTAGGGGGTTACAGTGGCCAGTACCCCCCTTAATATATTCGTTGAAGGGTGTAGTTTCCAAAATGGGGTCACTCTTTGAGGGTTTCCACTGTAGGGGTACGTCAGGATCTCTCAATTACAAAATGGAGCCTAAAAACAGCAAGCCTAGCAATATCTGCCTCCAAAATTTATTTTTTGTTATAGGTTCTCTTTAACCCCTTCAAGCAAAAGCTAGTTTGGACCAAATGCTGGAGCTTCATTTTTCAAATCTGACATGTCACTTTATCTGGTAACTCTGGAACACTTTTACTGATCCAAGTGATTCTAAGAATGTTTTCTCGTGACACAATGCACTTCCATGTTAGTGCTGAATTTGAGTTGATATATTGATATATTTTACTTTTAGGTCTAAAAAAAAAAAAGTTTATTTGTATGAGGTTCCTCATGTGGTACACAGGACATAATTTTATTCTGTGGGTTGATACAGTTAAAGCGTAACTTTATATAGCATATAACGTTTTCGGCAAAAAAAAAAAAAAAAAAAAAAAAAAAAGGAGCAGCATCTGCATTTTCTAACATGGAATTTTTTTGTCATGGTTTGTAAGAGTGATAACTTTTTAATTTTTTGTGGACTGAGCTGCGTGAGGTCTTACTTTTTGCGGGACAAGCTGTGCTTTTTATTGGCACCATTTTGGGGTACATCCGCCTTGCTGATCACTTTTTAATCTAATTTTTGGGAGGTTAACTATATAAAAAAAAAAAAAAAAAAAAAAAAAAAAAGCAGTTTAGGGGCATTTTTCGATATTTTTTTTTTTTACACCGTTCACTTGATGGGGTAGATCATGTTATATTTTTGTAGAGCCAGTTGTTACGAACGCAACAATACCAAATATGTCTTTTTTATTTATTTTTTTACGTTTTACACAATAAGAGCATTTTTAGAAAAAAAATCATGTTTTTGTGTTGCAATTTTTAAAGAGCCTTTTTTTTCATTTTTCGGGCTATGATCTTGTGTGGGGGCTCAATTTTTGCAGGATGAGGTGACGTTTTTATTGATATCATTTTGGGATGCATACGACTTTTTGATTGCTTGATATTATGTTTTTTGGTAGGTGAGGCGACAAAAAAAAAAAAAAGCTGTTTTCGCATAATTTTTATTAGATTTTTTTTACGCAGTTCACTTGATGGGGTAGATCATGTGATATTTTTATAGAGCCAGTTGTTTCGGACGCGGTGATACCAAATATGTCTATTTTATTTATTTTTATTTGTAACTTTTTTTATGACATATTTGGGGGAAAATTATTTTTTTTATATGTGATTTTTTTTTTTTTTTTTTTATATATAATCTATATTTTTTTATTTTACACTTTGTGTCCCCCATAAGGTCATACAAGACCTCAGGGGGACATTTAACTTCACTTATTTTTTTATTTTTATACTTGATTTCTCCTGTAACTGGGGCTGACATAGTAGCTCCAGTTACAGGGGAAATACATCCCCAGAGAGGCTGTACAGCATAATACTATGCTGTACAGCCTCAGTGCAGGGCTGATCGGGTCTATGAGAGATCCAGCAGCTCCTGCACGCTTCCGGCCCCGGCAAACACGTGACCGCTGGGCCGGAACAGGAAGCGCAATAGCGCTTCCTGCACTGTATACACAGCGCGGTGAGCGTTGTGTATACAGCGATCTACAAGGCAGGGACCCCTGGGAACGGTCCCTGCCTTCTCTTTGGGGTACCCTGCTGTCACTGACAGCAGGTACCCCACTGTGCAGCTGCACGATTAGCATGCAGCTGCTATTTCTGAATGGACGTTCAGAAACGTCCATTCAGAAATAAACAACCACTTCACGGACGTTTATAGTCAATGGGCGGACGTGAAGTGGTTAAACAAGCTTTTAACTGACCAAATGTATCGATGTATGCCATGGGGACAGTAAAGAAAGTTGCTGGCAGACAGTTCTGGCAGTGGCTTTTCTCCTTGGAGAACAAAAGGATTGAGCGAAAATATTTATTTCACCTGATCCTTGTCACCCCCAACATCATCTGTCAGGGGAGAGTCATAAGCTCCCCACACACATTAGTGTTTCAGCTGAACCCACCATTCTTGGGTTTGGCTGACAAAAGTATATGTATGACCAGCTTAACACTTGCCCATGAGTGATCAGCTGTACACGAGGGTCACAGTACACGTCAATGCAAGTATATGGAGAGGGGGGGATGAATGAGCAGGAGTTTAATGAGACACAGAGACAAAGAGACTGCTCCAGCTACATGAGTTAAGATTTTCCTACATGCTTTATTCACAACCAAATAGATCAGCAACTCTCTGTAATGTCCTCCATGATCGTGATTTTGTTTCTTATTGCAGGAGAATCTGCTCTATAACTTACTTTCTGTGTGTAGTGGATCATCTCTGGGAGAACTGCAAACTAGACATTTAGCATGCAGAGGAAAACCTTTAAAAAAATGCCAGAAACCAGTCATATACCAGCCAGAAAAAGTGTTATTCCTCATGTACACACACTGTATGACCGATTGTTTGTTGAAAGGTTAAGTACACTTTAAGTGCTGTTCAAGAAAACTGCAACCAGGGCTGTGGAGTCGGAGTTGTGGAGTCTGAGTCGGTGACCACTTTGGTGGAGTCGGAGTTGGTATAAAATGGACCGACTCCTAAAATATATAATAAATTGGTACATTTAGTTCAATGCAGTATGTGCTGAATATATTTTCATAAGAATTTGGGAACATGATGAAATGTCCTATCTGTTCTATTCCTGAACTAAGGATCTAGGCTATTAGTTGAGGTGCCTGTGTGCTGCCCTTCATCTGCTTCATCTGCTCAGAAGTGAAACTCCTCTGCTACAGATCAGAGGAAAAAGGCACTGGGAAGGAATGGCTGTACTCATCTCAGAGCTACTAGAGAAAACAGGATTAAAGGGGCTTTCTCACTAGTTACAAAGATTAGCTTTCAACATAAAGGGACAGTTAAAAGAAGACATTTTCTAAATACAGGGGTCAGTAGATTTTACTTTAGTCATGAACTATAGACAGTTCAGCAGGTCTCTCACTGTACACAGGTTTCTATGGTAACCTGCAGACCGGAAAGACTGTTATCTGATTGGCTGAGAGCAGGAGTGACCTCAGTAAGCAAAATGTGTTGAGGACTGAGAAGGATGGCTTTACCTGTAATTGTGTTAGAGATCACAACCTCCTGCTCTGTCAGAGTAAGTTAATATATGCTAATAACTGCTGGAGATCCCCCCCACGGCCTGAGGGGACGTAGTAAGTGCAAACTACCTGTCAGCCAGTAAATCAATGTGCTGAGAAAACCCATTTAAGGCAAGTACTTCTTAGTATATCTAAACTTTCAATAAACTGTGCATAAATCAATTGTCCAGTGCATGTTCTCTCTGTATGCTTTTCCTCTGAGCTCATGTTTGGAGACGTTAGCTGCTCTCATGGCTTCTATATGCTGCTGATGCAAAACACCTAGGGCTTTATGTATGAAAACTGTCTAGGTGTAGAAGTTTTTTTGTTGCCCATAGAAACCAATTAGAGCTCTCCTTTCATTTCATATAGTGCTCTGGAGAAATTAAAGGGGAGCTCTGATTGGTTGCTATGGGCAACAAAGAAAGTCCTAGACCTAGACAGTTTCCATACATCAGGTCTTTAGTGACCTGAACCCAGAGAAAAGCCTGATACTGGAAGTTCAGAGTATAGATATCTAGTAAAACATATATTACAGACTCTTTTTGTCATGACTTATCTGTACTATTGATTTATGCAAAGTTTGTTTAAAGTTATCACTTAAACATGTGCCATGTATGAGGGAGTCTGAGTCGGATTGGGAGTCGGATTCAGGGGAAATTGAGGAGTCGGAGTCCGGGCTTTGGCTTACCGACTCCACAGCCCTGACTGCAACACATACTGTAATGCAAACTTTGCTTATGGAGTTTGACCATTTTGTGGCAATAATAATGAGGGCTCTTTTCACATGCAGAGCTGAAGCAAGCATTGTCCAACACCACAACTTTCTAACTACGTGGATGGCTTGCCACATTTATTGTCATTTAAGATAAAATGTAGACAAAAAGCTATATATCTCTCTAGAGAACTTTGACATACTGTTGTAACTCAAGTGCTTTCTACTTTTCTGTCATGGCTTCTTGCAATCTTTTAAATTTGTTGAAATCTATACTTAATTGCCAGTACTTTAAGTAGATCCACATTAGCTTGCCATTTTCACGCTTATTAGTGTTTGTCAGTTCAGCACAATAGTTGTCATGTTTGAAGATGTCAATCAAGCCATCTGTCATCCCCAACTCTGCAGCTACTGGATTGTTAGCAGCTTTGATAAGCATTTTTTTTTCTATTTCTAATCTATTTTTTTTACTTGCTATCCAACTGCAATAAATGTTCTGTCTCTCTTTCAGCGCATCTTCAAATTCTTTTAATAAGCTTTTGGCTTTCATCTGCCATTCTTCTTCCATCTCACAGTGCCTTGCATACAATCCTTGTACTTTGTTGCTCTTCTGGACATCCTTTATTTCCTGTTTTAGTTGGTCTCTCTCAAGTTCCATCTGCCTTCTCTCTTCAACAAGCTTCTTGCTTTGAGCAATGAGTGCATGGCGATAACTAACAGTTCTGTTTTGTTCTTTCTCAAGCTCGATTTCCAAGTGAGCCACTGCACGTCTGTGTTCCACAATAACATCTCGATATTTTGTTTCAAGTTCCTTCTCCACAACGATCACTTTTTCAAGATATTCAGATTTGGCTTTTCTAATTTCTTTCTCAGATTCTTTTGACCAAATCCACCCTGTAGATCAGAACATAACATTTCACTGGCACAATATTCTGCATTCTGAGATAACATAAAAAGCAGGTGAAAGAATTCATTTGTAACATAATTAGGGGAATGTCTAGTGATTTATAATCACATGGTATGGGCTGCCAGTGAACTGACTAGAAATAGGCATTTGATACCACAAAGTAGCTGCACCACTTTTTGTAGGTGACATTATAAGTGCAAAAGCGTGCATGGGCATGAACTCCCTTAATTTGCGAGTTTCCCTATTTTAGAAACACTCATTGGTTAAATATCAAGAATACTGCCATGTAACCTCCAAAAGTAACTGTTCGAGGTACCGAAGAGATAAAAGGTTTCTTAAGAGCACATACATAGATCAGTACAGCAGCCATGTGATCTCCTCTATTAAGTACGACAGCTATGTGAGTTGTTACGTGGCCTTTGTATCAAATGATGCCTATGTATACTGTATAGAGAATATAGTATACAAAGAATACGTATGAACAAATGGTACAGGGAGGCAATGTACAAGCTGAGCCACAACTGCATTATGAACATGAAACCTACTGCCAGAAAATGGGACATAAAATCATCAACATTTTAACTGGCTGAAAATGCTAGACCACTATACGCACAGTGCTCAGCTATCACATCATGATGAGCATTCCCTGCCCTCTCCTGATTACTTTGGCAAACTTGCATAAAGCAGGTTAATGGCTGTAATATACAACTGCGACCACACTCTAATGGCACAGGTCTGAGCTAGTGCAAGTGACATGCAGTTTTGAGGCTGGTGATTGGCCACAGCAAACATTCAGTCAGGTTCTCTTTAATTTTGTGGCAAGTGCATAAAAGGTGGTACATGTAGCTGTGCATGCCCTTAGGGTACTTTCACATTTGCAGCAGGGGACTCCGGCAGGCTGTTCCGGCGGGTCAACAGGTGAACTATGCTCCGACCCCATTCACCATAATGGGGGTGGGCCACAGATCTGGCTGCAGCACAGCAAACTTGCCGACAGGCGGCCGGAACAAAAGTACGACATGTTGTACTTTTGTTTCGGCCGCCTCTCTGTAAGTTTGCCATGCTGCGGACGGATCCGCGGCCCGCCTCCATTATGGTGAATGGGGCCGGAGCGTAGTTCCGGCCTACATGTGCACCTGCGGCAGCACGGATCCGGCGGGCTGTTCACCCGCCAGAACAGCCTGCCGAAATCCCCTGCCACAAATGTGAAAGTAGCCTTACTCTCATTGGTTGCTTGGCGCACACACGCATCTAGATACTCTGGGCCAATTTAGGGACCCCTTCCAGGGGCATACACAGAGATCAAAGCAGGAATCCAAACTGGGACCCCAGGCTGCACTTATAACCCCTCCCATTACCCACTCCTGGTCCCTCCCCTTGCTCCATGAACTGTGCTTGCTGCAGTGTTTTATACAGTGTGCCCTCAGGGCTGCACTAGGGTTACAAAACAACTCTGGCACACAAACCACACCAGCCACATGATAAAATAAAGGTGCGCACTGTACACAGAGGGGAAGCATTTTGCTTAACTTTGCAATGCCCCTATGTAAACCATCAACACAGAAAAGGAAATAAAAGTGGAGCAAATAAGTGCTATTCATGTGGTCAGGAACATACATTACCCTTCCCAACAGCAACACATCATGATAAAACTCAAAATACCTCCCCAGCAGCATCTGATACCAGCGTGCATCCTGGAATACCTACCCAGAAGCATCTGCGTGTATTGTCACAGGTCACATGTTGCAGATGGTCAGATAGTAAGAGGTGTAATAGATGCAGTGTGTACAGCTAGTATAGTATATTCAGGAGTGTACTGATATGAGGTACAAGGTATAAATTACACCTCATATCTGTACATAGTGCATCTATTATACACCGGACCCCACATATCAGTACAGTGCGGTATACTATATGTACACACTGCATCTATTACACCCCTTACTATCTGCAACACGTATATGTATGTAATATCTGTAGTGACTGTGTCTATTATACCGTATAGTATATGCAGTGTGTGTGTGTGTGTATGTGTGTGTATGTATATATATATATATATATATATATATATATATATATATATATATATATATACACATACATACACACACACACAGCAGTGTATTGATGTCAGGGGAACGAGGTATAAAAGATGCAGTGGGTACAGATATATAGTATACACAGCAGTGTACTGATATGTGAGTTATAAGTTATACATTACACAAATGAAAATAGAACGGCAGGTAAACTTTAATCCAGTGATGACACGTTCATTGATCTCATGACCTAGGCGCAGCTCATCCAAACTAAAGTGAATGGGGATAAGCTGCAATACCAAGCACAGCTGCTATGCTTGGTAAGCTATGCTGTGCTTGCTAAGCAGGGAGAAGGCCGCTGCACTCACAGTAGTGCCAATGCTTTCTCAAACAGCTGAATGGAGAGGGTCCCGGGTGTCAGACCCCCACCGATCACATACTGATGATCTATCTTCAGGATAAATAATAGTTAAATCTATGAAAACCCCTTTAAGTTCGATTTTTTTTTTTTGGGGGGGGGGGGAACCAATAACCCCCCCTTCCTTTATGTCTGTCGTTATTTTTGAGTGCTCAATTGTGATACTAGTTTCTATAATTACCCTTTTCTGAAAAAGCAGTACAAAACATTTTCGTTTGTATGTGTGATTATATATATCTAATATATAAAGCTGTGTGTGTGTATGTCCGCTAAAGGAATCCGCACCGCTGCAGCTACAATCACAAAATTTGGCACACATGTACATCAGGTGTCCGGGAAGGTTTTAGAACAGTTTTCAACTCTCCAGGACGTACCGTTCCTGAGATGTTCCCAAAAAATGCATTAGCCAATAGTAGCATGGTCACATGACCCTTATCAGCCAATAGAAACTCACAGGCACACATCAGGTTTCTATGACAACCTAGCCAGTTCACTGCTTTAGGTCTGCATTAAAGAGGCAGAGCACTGTGGATGACAATGGTAAATGGGTATTCCCGGATACCATAACTATAACTTATGTTTTAGACTAACGCATCATCAATCATTACCTCATATAATGTAAATTTTACATATTTACTGTTCAGTAGTAATAAAAGATGTTTTCTTCCACTGCTACCCACCTTCCTCCTAAATTACTATGGCATCTACCTGTAATTCTGGCCACAGTCAAAAGAAGGACTTAAAAGCACCACCCCCAGATCCCACTAAGTCACGCCCCTGACTCAGTCAGGCCACGCCGCTTCCATGCTGCATTTGACCGGGATTAAAAATATTGGTAAAAATCACCTTCTGTCAGCTGCAGGGGTGGGGGGATGGTGACTTTCTCCCTGTAGCTCATAGCTCAGACTGCACAGTGCTGCTGCTGTGTCCACCCAGGCCCTGCGCATGACAGAGAACAGGGAGTCTGAAAGCCAGACCATCCAGCCTAAAACCAGATCTCTGGCCACCCTAGGGGCAGGCTGATGTTAGGGTGGCCAGATGTCCGGCTTTAGGCTGGACAGTCCAGTTTTCTGGCTACCTGTTCTCCGTCCGACGCAGTGCCTGGACAGACACAGGGATGTCCACCCTTTCAGTAGCTCACACTCAGAAAGCTTCTCCTCCATGTCTTCACAGAGCCAGGGGGGGCGTGGCCTCTTGTTTATTTATGTGTCTTCATGGGAACTGGGGGCGCTGTTTCACGTTTGGGGGAATGGCCGGTGAGGTCTGGCTTTCTGGGGTGAAGACAGTGGCCACTCTAGCTGCTGTGGAGGTCACAGTTAAAGGGGTGGGCAGCTGTAGTGGTCACTGTTAAAGGGGCGGGCAGCTGTAGAGGTCACTGTTAAAGGGGCGGGCAGCTGTAGAGGTCATTGTTAAAGGGGCATGCACTGTAGAGGTCATTGTTAAAGGGGCAGGCACTGTAGAGGTCATTGTTAAAGGGGCAGGCACTGTAGAGGTCACTCTCGATACCTTTTAACGACACACACACACAAACAGTAAAAGAAAAATTAAATATACGGGCGAAGCCGGGTCCTTCAGCTAGTGTATATATATATATATATATATATATATATATATATATATATATATATACACACACTCACCGGCCACTTTATTAGGTACACCATGCTAGTAATGGGTTGGACCCCCTTTTGCCTTCAGAACTGCCTCAATTCTTCGTGGCATAGATTCAACAAGGTGCTGGAAGCATTCCTCAGAGATTTTGGTCCATATTGACATGATGGCATCACACAGTTGCCGCAGATTTGTCGGCTGCACATCCATGATGCGAATCTCCCGTTCCACCACATCCCAAAGATGCTCTATTGGATTGAGATCTGGTGACTGTGGAGGCCATTTGAGTACAGTGAACTCATTGTCATGTTCAAGAAACCAGTCTGAGATGATTCCAGCTTTATGACATGGCGCATTATCCTGCTGAAAGTAGCCATCAGATGTTGGGTACATTGTGGTCATAAAGGGATGGACATGGTCAGTAACAATACTCAGGTAGGCTGTGGCGTTGCAACGATGCTCAATTGGTACCAAGGGGCCCAAAGAGTGCCAAGAAAATATTCCCCACACCATGACACCACCACCACCAGCTTGAACCGTTGATACAAGGCAGGATGGATCCATGCTTTCATGTTGTTGACGCCAAATTCTGACCCTACCATCCGAATGTCGCAGCAGAAATCGAGACTCATCAGACTAGGCAACGTTTTTCCAATCTTCTACTGTCCAATTTCGATGAGCTTGCGCAAATTGTAGCCTCAGTTTCCTGTTCTTAGCTGAAAGGAGTGGCACCCGGTGTGGTCTTCTGCTGCTGTAGCCCATCTGCCTCAAAGTTCGACGTACTGTGCGTTCAGAGATGCTCTTCTGCCTACCTTGGTTGTAACGGGTGGCAATTTGAGTCACTGTTGCCTTTCTATCAGCTCGAACCAGTCTGCCCATTCTCCTCTGACCTCTGGCATCAACAAGGCATTTCCGCCCACAGAACTGCCGCTCACTGGATGTTTTTTCTTTTTCGGACCATTCTCTGTAAACCCTAGAGATGGTTGTGCGTGAAAATCCCAGTAGATCAGAAGTTTCTGAAATTCTCAGACCAGCCCTTCTGGCACCAACAACCATGCCACGTTCAAAGGCACTCAAATCACCTTTCTTCCCCATACTGATGCTCGGTTTGAACTGCAGGAGATTGTCTTGACCATGTCTACATGCCTAAATGCACTGAGTTGCCGCCATGTGATTGGCTGATTAGAAATTAAGTGTTAACGAGCAGTTGGACAGGTGTACCTAATAAAGTGGCCGGTGAGTGTATATATATATATATATATATATATATATATATATATATATATATATATATACACATACATATACATACACACACACACACTAACTATATATAAAATTGACAGTATCCCCCCATAACGTGACCTCTATAGCACCCCGCCCCTTAACACTGACTCCCCACAGTGCCCCACCTCCTTAAAATTTAACCTTTTTAATAGTGAGCTCCACAACACCCCAACCCCTTGATAGTGACCTCCACATGGGCCTGCCCCCTTAAAGGGATTCTGTCAGCAGGATATGGGGTATAGAGATATTCACATCTATGTATTACTCTCTGCGTTGTAATTCCAAATATACTATTCTTAATTCTATCAGCAGTAGTTTCTTTAAAAAATCGTTTAAATTCATATGTTAATTACTCACTTAAGGAGCCCAGGGGGCTGTGTCCCTGGCCGTTGGAGCCCAGCCGCGCCGAATATTTTGGAGCCCAGCACTGCCCTCCTGCTAATTATTCACTCCCCTTTAGTGCTCTGGTCTTCTCTGGCTGCGGCGTAATCTCGCGCATGCGCCGTAGAGACATGAGTTTTCACCTGTCCGGCGTCCTGGCAGCGGCCTCATCGGACTAAATGTGCCGGCACGAGATTACACCAGCCAAAGGAGACCAGAGCACTAAAGGGGAGTGAATAATTAGCAGAAGGGCGGTGCTGGGCTCAAAAATATTCGGCGCGGCTGGGCTCCAACGGCCGCGGACACAGCCCCTTGGGCTCCTTAAGTGAGTAATTAACATAGGAATTAAAACGATTTTTTAAAGAAACTACTGCTCTGATAAAAGTAAGAATAGTATAGTTGGAATTACAACGCAGAGAGTAATACATAGATGTGAATATCTCTATACCCCATATCCTGCTGACAGAATCCCTTTAATAGTGACCTCCATAGGGGACAGTCCCCTTAACTTGACCTCCACCATTCCCTCCCCCCTTAACAGAGACCTCCACAGCGACTGCCCCTTTAACAGTGACTGCCACAGTACTCCGCTCCCTTAACAGTGACCTCCACTATACTCTGCTCCCTTAACAGTGACCTCCACAGCGGCCATACCTTTATTACTGACCTCCATAGTACCCCGTCTCTTTAACAGTGATTTCCACAATAACCTGCCCCCTTAACAGTGCTGTGTTCCCTTAAAATGTGACCTCCACAACAACCGCCCCTTAACACTGGCCTCCATAGCGGACCATCCCCTTAACTGTGACCGCTACAGCACTCTGTTCCCTTAACAGTGTCATCCACAGCGCCCTTTTTACCTTCATTTTTTCAATTCCCATTGGCTGCAGAGTGGGAGGGACGTGGCCTAACCAGATCAGGGCATGGCTAAGTGGGACCTGGGGCCTGAATGGCCACCCTACCTGCCCCTTAACTGACCTCCTCAGCAATCCGCTCCCTTAACAGTGTCATCCACAGTGCAAAAAAGAAAAAAACTGGATCACACATCCACATGCTATGCTTTGAACTTATCTCTGCTACTTAGCAGAAGACAGCGCTACTTAGTGCATGTGTACCGCCGCATTAGTGTACATTTTGATCAAAAGGCATAAGCCCACTCACCACGCCAATGAACCTACCATGCTCTCAGTTGGAGTTCGAGAGCTTTGGATAAGGTGAGCTTTGACAACTGTTCACATGGTGCGGTGGCCATTGTTGCTCTGCTGGTAGGTTAAGGAGGGGGGGGGGGGGCAGTGCTGGGTTAGGCATTGCCAGGCAGCAGGGGTGCTATGTGGCTGCTGGGCCGCGCAGTACTGCGCCAAATTTAGAGTAGGTCCCACTCAGAGGCAACCTTGGCGTGGTGCCTTTGATCAATCTGCCCCTTGGGTCATCATAGTCTCTGCATCCCTTGTGCATATCCACACAGCACATCCACCGCATATATACAATTGTCAATCTTGGATATGTGCCTGAGATCCTCTAGGAAATACATGGCGGATCTGCCATAAGTGTGAACATACCCTTAGATGGGCAGGCCCCAGTAGTGCACCAGCCTAAAATGGGGTCTGACAGGCCATGACCTCAGACGCGGAGATCTGACCTGCAGGATGGAGCCTTGGTTATGGTGGAGCTGCAGGAACTGAGCGAACGTGCTGCTGGTTCATGCCAAGTCCCTGCAGTCGTTGCAGGATAACAGACCGAACTGGATGGATAGATGGCTTTTTTCGGCCTTATAAACTATGTTACTTTCACCAGGGGGTTGATTTTAATAAGTAGGAAAGAAAGTGCTGCCTTCCTTCAGATCTTTTCTTCAGTATGTATTAGATGCCTGTCCAACTCCTCGACCTGTGCTCCTTTGAGCCTACGGAGAAACTGGGTGAGTGATGGCCAGGAGAACCCTGCAAGCGATTCATTCCCGCTCCGTGATCATGAGACAAACGAATCCTGGATGCAAAAAAATTTGCAGAGGATTTTTGTGTGTCAAATTACTTGGTTTAATCAAGTACTAGTTGCAGCCCTAGTATAACCCCACAGAAAATGTCAATGTCTCAATAACTTTTCAAGGGGCCTTGAGCATCAATTACAGCTTGACAACAACGCATCATGCTGTTCACAAAGTCGACTGATTGTCTGCTGAGGCATGGCATTAAACTCGTCTTGAAGGGCAGCCCTCAGGTCATTGAAGTTCTGGGGTAAAGAGTTAAAGGGAATCTGTCAGCTCCAAAACACCTCCAAACGCGAGTAAGTGGTGTATAGGGTCTTTCCATGTCAAGTGGACCAACCTAGAAATCCGACCCTCTCCAAATTGAATACAATTTTGCACAGAGGTTCCATAGGGTCCTAAATGAAACCTTGCTAAATTTCAGCCTCCTAGCTTAGCTACTTAAAGGGGTATTCCCATCTCACAAATGTGGTTTGTATAGTTAGATATAGCCATACCAATAGTATTATTAATAGAATGTATTTATATAAAATGTACCGTTTAGAAGATTTGCCTATTTGTATAGGCATTGTCCCACATACATCAGTCAGTTGCCCCTAATTACGTCCACAGCGGCCATGTAGTAGTGGTGGCCGGCTTGCTCTTTTTCAAACCCGCTCTGAGGTAACTGCTGTACTGTGAACGCACATTGCATCAGCATGCGGAGACACATCTTAGGGTACTTTCACATCTGAGTTTTGGACGCTACCAGTTGGAAACAGACAAAAATGCTACAACCATGACATGTGTCTCCGCATGCTCATGTAATGTGTGTTCACAATACAGCAGTTACCTCAGAGCGGGTCTGCACAAGAGCAAGTCGGTCACCACTACTACATTGCCACGGTGGCCGTAACTAGGGGCAATGGCCTGACTGATGTGTGTGGGACAATGCCTATACAAATAGGCAAATCTTCTAAACGGTACATTTTATATAAATGCATTCTATTAGTAATAATATTGGTATGGCTATATCTAACTATACAAATTACATTTGTGAGATGGGAATACTCCTTTAAGATACTGTGCCTTGACAAAGTTGCAACTTTGGGCTACGCAGCAAGCAGCGCATTACAGCTGGTCAATCATCAGCTGCCTAAAACTCTGGAACCAACAGAGGTCCAGATGAAAACTTTTGTAAGTTAGTAAAACTACTTAGGCCAAGTCTCCTTGCAAAGTTTGGTTAAATGACCATTGGCCTACTTTGACTGCCCACTGCTCCTGACATACATGTCCGATCAGGCTGTAATTTTGCCAGGAGTTATGGCCCATGCAATATAGCTTAAGGTCACATACACAAGCTTTCCAACCAACTTGAAGGCAATATATGATTAGACAAAGCAATTACATTTCATATTTTTGCCAATTTTTGCTACTATTGGGGTAGAAATATCTCAAATGTGTAATTTTTTATTTTTTAATTAAGATCATCTAAAAGACCATGTTTTTTGCCACAAATGTCACCCTGTTTTATCTTTGACCCGGCCTTATGTTTGCCAAAACTAAGCTCACAAAAATGCATGCATGAACATATGAACATAAGATTATGTAGTGCTGCTGAGCTTGTTATCCTAATATAACTTTTAGATATATTTCCATACATATATTCTAATTAATTGTGGGTTGCCATTTTAAATTGGATTTAATTTGTTTTCCACCTATGGCCTATATTGCCATATTACTTGAATAAATGATCTATAAGCTACACATTTTAAGCTGTGTCCTGATGCAATTTAATATGGATTGAACTAGGGATGAGCGAACTTTTGAAAAGTTCGGTTCGGCGAACTTCCGTGAAGTTCGGATTCGTACGAACCGAACCTAAAACGAACCTTGCTATAACGGCTGAATAATTGCAGCTACAATAGTGGGAGTCTGATAGTATAGTTTCGTTTAGTTGCAGTTGCTATTACAATGAAAAAAGTTGAAAAAAATCAAAGTGCAAAAATAGTCGTCGACAGCCAGGTCGACAACATTTGACAGCATTGAAGATGTCCGCTGGAGCAGTCCATGTCATGCCAGAGCACCAAAAACACACGGTAGATCGTGGCACCAGCCCAAGAATAGGCTGCGTTGAAGTCGATGCGGTCTCAGTGACATCACAGGTCAGAAGACAGACAGGCGTACCATTTAATTAGACCTTGTGCACCCCAAAACAGGTACACATTAGCCAAGGTGTAAGTGATTACACGGGACATAGGACACAAAGTGCAAGTTGGCAACACCGGCAGCATTGCCTTGGACCCAGTAGGGTGGAAAACAGACATTTGACAGTGGAACCAGCAGCAGTAATAGTACTGTATTGGACCCAGTATGGTTGAGAACAGACAATTGACAGAGGAGGAGGAGGCAGCAGCACTTGATTGCACCCAGGCCAGTATGGTTGAGGACAGACAATTGACGGAGGAGTAGGCGGCAGCACTTGATAGCACCCAGGCCAGTATGGTTGAGGACAGACAATTGACGGAGGAGTAGGCGGCAGCACTTGATAGCACCTTGGCCAGTATGGTTGAGAAGAGACAAGTTGAGGAGGCAGCTTCAGCAGCTCTTGATTGCACCCAGTATGTTTCCAAATAGACAATTGACGGTGGGGGCATTAGTAGGAGCAGTATTCTTTTGGACCCAGAAGGGCCTAGTACAGAGAACTGAAGTTGGAAGCTAAGAATATGCACGCTTGTAAAAATCAGTTTTTATACATGACAAAATGTTGATGTAGTTCAGCACAGGACAGTCAACGTTAAAAAAAACCCCTCTAACATTACAGCTAGTCTAGTAGGATACGGATACGGTTAAATAAATAGACAGACAACCTCACCCACAGAATCCATGAGGTGAAGAAAGGACATTTAAAAAGGCACAGATTCAAGAAGGCTTTACGCCAGTTCCATTATCCAAAAATACGTGTCCAATTTTCATGAAATTGACACGTCATTGGCACTCGCTTTACAAATTGACGCAACTACTCTTGTGGCAAACCTGTTGAATCTGGGCCTATGGCTGTTGGCGAGATATATATATATATATATATATATATATATATATATATATATATCTCTTTGTTACACCAGTTTGATGTCCTAACCGAGTGCAGCGCCCAACCCAATGTATGCTTTTGTGTTTTTTTTAGTGCTGTCACCAGCTGGCTTAAAGGGAACCTGTCATCTCGGAACCCCCCCTGAACTAGAGTAAGCGTTGTATAGTGTAAGTGATGCTGAATCCAAATATGTAAGCTTTATCTTCATACTCACTTCCATTCGGACGCTGTGCTCCCACAAACCTGCAGTAAAATGCACTCAGTGGACTTTTCTTTGAGTCCTCTCCATTATGTGAGTGAGCACCGGAGTCCACTGAGTGCATTTTACTGCAGGTTTGTGAGAGCACATATTCGGATTCAGCATCACTTACACTATACAATGCTTACTCTAGTTCAGGGGGTGTTTCGGAGATGACAGGTTCCCTTTAAAGGATAAGTCCGGGCAATTTATACGTTTCTGGTTCAAGTAAGGGCACAGAAAGTTATTAATTGCCTGGACTTATCTTTTAAAGTGGGTAGGTGAAAAACCCCTGATGGGGTATGGGAGTGACCTTCCCGCCCTCTCTTTGGTCACTCCCAAAAAACCTCACCCTATGGGTACCTTCACATGTGGCTGCGGGTCTGCTGAGTAAAATCCACAGGGCATTTTTATACCGTTCACCAAACGGCGTTCAGTACTATAGTGCCGTCTGGACATACGCAGTTCTGCGCTGAACTGGGTATTTGCGTCCAGCCCCATAGTACTGAAGGTGGCATAAAATCAGCCAACAATGCGCTGTGGATTTTAGGCAGCAGAGAACCCCAAAAAAGCATCCCATTGTAAAGGAACCCGTAAATAAGGCAAGTTAACCTGCCTTTCAGCAACTGTTTGTTGCTGTAACTAACTGTGGAGGTTTTTTATATCACATTTGAAGGACAGCAGCCTCCGTGATATATACCTCATAGACAGCCTTATTCCACGTGTCACTGCATGAGAGACGTGAAATCATTCGCACACAGAAGAACCCCATCGGGATTTGCGGTGCGAGATTTTACTACTCTCATGATATCAACAAAATACCTCAAGAACAGTTAGTACCCGCTCACAAAACAGTGAGTAGTGTTCCTTGGCACACAAAAGGTGAAATCCCCACTTTGTGAAGCATAGTCGTGGGGATTATTTTAGGGATGGTACTGTTCTTGGGGTATGGGTTGGACGGTGCACCGGTGTGAGGCATTAAGCTGGTGTGGAGATGTTAAATGGCCAACACACCATGGGCTTTAAATTTGGAGATGGGGGTTCTGTTTATTCAAATGTATCCGAAGTAGGGAATTTTTAAGGTGAATTTGTTTAATTTGGGGTCTAAGGGGGGAACATTACTTAAGTTAAATTACGGATTTTTACGTTGGGCACATATTTAGGATATTAAGGTCAGTTTCTTGGACACACAGATTGCCATGCAAGACGGGTGACTGATGACTTAGTCATTCACATCAGGCGGGGGGGGGGGTGGTATAATCCGATGAAATCCAGGCACGATTCATCTTTAGAAAAGTCAGCATCTCAACACTGTGGCAAGAGAGCCTCGTTCTTTGCGGTGTTACGATGTTACCCGCCACACTGAACACCCTCTCTGACGCAACACTACTGGCTGGGCAGGACAGCAGAGCCAAAGAAAACTCTGCCAGTTGAGGCCAAATGTCCAGTTTCTCTGCCCAGTACTGCACGGGGTCGGTGACACTTTGGGGCAGGTTACAATCCAGGTAGGCAGTGAACTGGTGGGTGAGCTCATGCTGGTCCACGCCATGAGTCCGGTGTTGTGTCCCCTCTTCAGCAGCTGGCTGCATGAAATCGCTCATCAGCGATTGGAGGCTGTAGCGACTTCTCACGCCTCCACTAGTGGTGGTGGTAGTGGAGCGCGCTGGTTCCCCCCGAGAGGATGTTGTCTGGGAACCTGGCTGGTCTCGCTGGTAAGTTGAGACCAACTGACTGGTGAGTAGGTCCCGGTAGTACACCAGTTTTGCCTCCCTCTCTGATGGCGGAAAAAAATTCAGCCATTTTACGGCAGAAGCGAGGGTCAACCAGGGTGGCCAGCCAGTATTGGTCCCTCTGGCGGATGTCCACAATCCGGCTGTGATTCCGGAGACACTCCCGCAGGCACCTTGCCATCTACACCAAGGACAATGAGCACCTCTCCTCTCCACTGTCCTCGGTATAGTTCCAGGGTCTGCTGGGGTCTTCCTCCTCTTCCTCTACCACCTCATCCTCCATCTCCTCCTGTGATTGAGAGGCAGAGAAGCCAGGTGGCGGTGTGTGGAATGGCTGGGCATGGACATCTTCCTCCTCCTCACCCTCCATCTGCACTTCATCCATCTCTGGGTTCAAGGAGATGTTCAGCCTTGGAGTGGTGGCCTGGGAATCCTCGCTGACGATGGTTTTCAGCGCACTTTCCAGAACATGGACGAGTGGGATGATGTCGTTGATCCCATAGTCATGCCTGCTCACAAACAGAGTCGCGTCCTCAAAAGGGATCAACAATTGGCAGACTTCACGCATCATCTGCCAGTGTGTGACTTGGAAATCGCAGTGTGGCGTGAAGCTGCCTGATTACCCCATGAGGTAGTCTGTAACGGCTGACCTTTGCTCGTACAGGCGGTCCAGCATATGGAGGGCAGATAAGCCAATGTTGGGGCAGACTGCGCTGTCTCTGGATCCTGAGCAGGGTGTTCCTTGCAGTGTAGGAGTGGCTGAAGTGTTTGCACACTGCGTGACATCCTCATAAGGTCTTGTAGTGCAGGAAATGATCGAAGAAACCTGTGCACTATGAGGTTTATCACATATGCCATACAAGGTGTATGACTCAGCCCTCCCTGCTGCACTGCAGAGACAATGTTCCTCCCATTGTCTGCTACCGCACTTCCCACCGTTAGTTGACGTGGGGTCAGCCATTGATCTACCTCCTCCCTGATGGTCCGGAGGAGCTCCTGCCCACTGTGGCACCGTTCACCCAGGCTCACCAAATGGAGGACAGCCTGAGAGCGCCGGGCCTGACATCGGTGGTAAGACACCGGGGCAGGTTGGACTGCAGTCAAAGCGGCGGATGGTTGCAAGGTGGTGGAGGCAGAACTTGTGACAGTGGCAAGAATGCGCCAACTTCCTGATGGTCTTCTGGGAGGATGTTGACCCAATGGGAAATAACAGACATGTACTGCCCTTGCCCATAACTTGAGGACCAGACATCAGCACTCAGGTGCACAGTCTTGGACACCGAGAGTCCCAATGAGTCACCCAACTTTTTCTGCACATAACTGTGCAGTGATGGGACAGCTTTGCCAGAGATTTAATTGCAGCTGGGGACTCGCCATCTGGGGTGCGCACACGCCATGAAATCCCTGAAAGGCTGGGAGTACACAAGGTTGAAGGGCAGGGACTGAAGCACCAGCAGCTTAACCAGGTGTCCAGTCAGTTTCTGGGCCATGGGATGGCTGCTGGAATACACCTGACGTCTGCCCATGGACTCAGTCACGGATTGCTGCCTCATTAGCGGTGTAGATGGCAGTGACACTGTGCTGGTGCTGGCACCTGAGGCTGACGAGCCCTGAGAGGATGCTGCATGATGGGATCTGCAGTGTATGGTGCATCCTGACAGGAGGTGGTATTGGGGTCACGGTACTTCCAGGCCTGTTGGTGTTGTCTTTCCATATGCTTTCGCATCAATGTTGTCCCGAGATTATCACCCCTACCACGACTGACCCTCATTGCACAGCAGGCACAAAGCGATGTGCTTATCTTTCCCCAGGCGGAAGAACTGCCAGACGACAGAGGACCGTGGTTTGCCGAAAGCCACGGGGGGTCTTGCTGGCTGTTGACTGCCACTGCTGCCTGAGGGTGCCCTCTCAGGACCAAGGCTTTGAGAGGGTGATCTCTGCCTGGTAGCTTCTCTTCTACCCCTCCCTCTTGTGCCTCGTTTCCTTGCAACAGTGGGATGTTGCTGCGTCGGTGGCACCTCTATTTCCACCCCTGATGATGAGGATGATGCTGCTTGAGGGCGCCACGTCCGATCAGCGACATCATCATCAAACTGTGCACCACTGCTACTTTCCTCCAGTGGCTGGGACAGGATATCAGGTGTGGCACTGGATGCCCCTCCCTGGCTCTGTTGACTGCTTACAGCCAACACCTCCTCTGGAGTCTCAGTACGTTCCACCCACTGACTTTGGTGGACTTCCTCCTCCTCATCACTAAAAAGTGGTAGAGACTCCAAGGGCAGATCAAGGTTTGCCAAGAGTTCCCTGGCAGAAGGTGCCCCAAAAGGTGAGTGGCATTCTAATAACAGGGGACAGGGCAGAGGACTCTCGCTGACCGTCCCATGTAAGGGTGGTGTCGGATGATCCAGCCGATGCTTGACTCCTCGTTTGGGAGCTTTGGGCGGTGGAACTGGAGGATTGGGTAAGCCAATCTAGAACCGCTGGCTGTGTGGTTCTTACATGACCAGTGGGCGTCAGGGGTAGCTGCACCCACCCTCTCCTACCCTCACCGTCTGCTGTTGCACTCCTTGCCTGGGAAGTGCTGGAAGTAGGACGCTTGGACATATTTTTATTTGGGTGGGAGAAAATGAAATGATGTATTTTTTTAAAAAACTTTTTTTTTAACTTTTTTTTTAACTTTGTTTGTTGTGGCTAAACGGGGTTGACAGCACCCAGCAGAGCAGCAACGTGTAGCGTGTACTATCAGTCACGGGACAGGAATGCTACCTGTCCTCTTTTCTCACTTTTCTCTCCCTATCTCTCCCTAGATCTCACAA
Organism: Rhinella marina; assembly: GCA_900303285.1. Taxonomy (NCBI): domain Eukaryota; kingdom Metazoa; phylum Chordata; class Amphibia; order Anura; family Bufonidae; genus Rhinella; species Rhinella marina. The sequence continues at coordinate 142,758 of ONZH01025551.1, forward strand.
TTTTTTTATTTAAATGCCTATCTCTCCCTATCTCTACCTATCTCTTGATTTCTCAGCCTCTTTCCCTATCTATCACCTTATCAGCTCTGAACCCGGACAACCCCTTTAAGATACTGTGCCTTGGCAAAGTTGCCACTTTGGGCTACGCAGCAAGCAGCGCATTACAACTGGTCCATCATCAGCTGCCTGAAACTCTGGACCCAACAGAGGTCCAGATGAAAAATTTATTAAGATTTCATTTAGGACGATAGGGAATATCTGTGCAAAATTTCTAGGTTGGTCCACTTGACCTGGAACAAACCCTTTACTGTAAGTGGTGTCAGGTCCAGTTGTCTAATTTTTATCTTAATACTCACTTGCACTGCAACACTGTGCTCCCCCAAACCACCTGTAAAATGCATTGAGGGGACTCCTTTTTGAGTCCTCTCCATTATGTGCATAAGTTCGTGTCCTCTCACTGCATTTCACTGCTGGTTTGTAGGAGCACAGCGTCAGAATGCAAGTGAGTAAGAAGGTAAAAATTATATAAATCGGGCTCTATGTCACTTACACTTTTTACCTCTTCGCGCCAATCCTGTGGAACACTCCCTGTAAACAGAGTCCTTAAATATCAGAAATAAGGGTCTGCCTATGACACTACTTAATTCACGGTTACAAAAATGGTCATAATGGTCAATTCTGTGTCAGGTTGCTAAGGGCCACAGTGTGACAGTTTGGTGCTTGTATGTCCTGGGTTAAAACTGGGTAAAAAGTTAATCTTTTTTGGGGGGGGGTTGATAACTGTCGACCACCAGACATTGGGAAATGGGAAAGAGAACGCACAAAATACACTGGAGTATAACAATGGCTAGCTGCGCCCGATATACTTTTATACTTTGCCTCCAGGCTCAAGATTATTATGTCTTTTATTGGCAGAGGTCCCAAGTGCAGGAGGAGGTACATGGTGGTGCAGACGCAAAAGGTCATTCATTTTTTTTTTTTTTAGTTTTTTGGTTTGTGGAGGCCACAAAACATTGTGAAATAGCAAAGAGAACGCATGAACTGCACTGGAGGATAACAATGGCTGGGTGCGGCTGGTATACCTCTCTACTCTGGCCAAGGTACCTATGGGATCCATGCCTGGTTCATTTTAATGAACGTGAGCTTGTCCACCTTGGCAGTGGACAGGTGGATGCGCCTGTCCGTGATCACCCCCTCTGCCGTGCTAAACACGCCTCATAGTAACATTATTTATAAGGCCGAAAAAAAAAAGACATCTGTCCATCCAGTTCAGACTGTTATCCTGCAAGCTGATCCAGAGGAAGGCAAAAAAATCCCAGTGAGGTAGAAGCCAATTTTCTCCACTTTAGGGGAAAAAATTCCTTCCCGACTCCAATCAGGCAATCAGAATTACTCCCTGGATCAGCGACCCCTCTTTAGTAGCTATAACCTTAATATTATTAAACTCCAGAAATACATCCAGGCCCCTCTTGAACTCTTTTAGAGAACTTACCATCACTAACTCCTCAGGCAGAGAGTTCCATAGTCTCACTGCTCTTACAGTAAAGAATCCTCTTCTATGTTTGTCTACAAACCTTTTTTCCTCCAGATGCAGAGGATGTCCCCTCGTCAAAGTCACAGTCCTGGGGATAAATAGATGATGGGAGAGATCTCTGTACTGACCCCGGATATATTTATACATAGCTATTAGATCTCCCCACCGCTGTCTTTTTTCTAAAGTGAATAACCCTAATTTTAATAACCGGAATGGGTGGACTACAGTACCCAGAAAGATTATTACTTTACATTAATTAAGTAATGTCATAGCCAGACCCTTATTTCTGACATTTAAGGACTCTATACTGACAGGGAGTGTTCCACAGGATTGGCGCATAGCAAATGTGGTGCCAATATTCAAAAACGGTCTAAAAACAGAGCCCGGAAACTACAGACCAGTAAGTTTAACATCTGTTGTGGGGAAACTGTTTTTTTCACCTAAAGTGGGGAAAATTGGCTTCTACCTCACAGGGCCCAGAACTGTACACAGAACTCCATGTGTGATCTTACTAGTGATTTGTAAAGTGGCAGGACTATGCCACTTTATATATTGTAGAGAATACATTGTTTTTGCCTCCATGTATTTCTACCCACAGCGACTCCACATGTTCATGTCCCTCATTTACATCTTCCCGGAGTGTGGGCTTTAGACAGGACTTTACATAAAGGCAGACCCCTCCCCCTCTCCGGTTTTGGCGATACTTTCTAAACAGACTGTAACATAGCAACATAGTTTATGAGGCCGAAAAAAGACATCTGTCAATCCAGTTCGGCCTGTTTTCCTACAAGTTGATCCAGAGGAAGGCAAAAAAAAAACCTGTGAGGTAGAAGCCAATTTTCCCCACTTTAGGGAATTCCTAAAAATTCCTTCCCGACTCCAATCAGGCAATCAGAATTACTCCCTGGATCAACGACCTATCTCTAGTAACTATAATATTATTACCCTCCAGAAATACATCCAGGCCCCTCTTGAACTCTCTTAGTGAATTTACCATCACCACCTCCTCAAGCAGAGAGTTCCATAGTCTCACTGCTCTTACCGTAAAGAATCCTCTTCTATATTTGTGTACAAACCTTCTTTCCTCCAGACGCAGAGGATGTCCCCTCGTCAAAGTCCTGGAGATAAATAGATCATGGGAGAGATCTCTGTACTGACCTCTGATATATTTATACATAGTTATTAGATCCCCCCTCAGTCGTCTTTTTTCTAAAGTGAATAAGCCTAATTTTGATAATCTTTCTGGGTACTGTAGTCCACCCATTCCAGTTATTACTTTAGTTGCCCTCCTCTGAACCCTCTCAGCTCTGCTATATCTGCCTTGTTCACAGGAGCCCAGAACTGTACACAGTACTCCATGTGTGGTCTGACTAGTGATTTGTAAAGTGGCAGGACTATGTTCTCATCACGGGCATCTATGCCTCTTTTGATGCAACCCATTATCTTATTGGCCTTGGCAGCAGCTGTCTGACACTGGTTTCTACAGCTTAGTTTGCTGTTCACTAAAATTCCTAGGTCCTTTTCCATGTCAGAGTTACCTAATATTTTACCATTTAGTATGTACTGGTGACTTGCATTATTCCTTCCCATATGCATAACCTTACATTTGTCAGTGTTAAACCTCATCTGCCATTTCTCTGCCCAAGCCTCCAGTCTTTCCAGATCCATCTGTAGCAGTGTACTGTCCTCTTCTGTGTTAATTACTTTACACAGTTTAGGGTCATCTGCAAAAATTGATATTTTACTGTGCAAGCCTTCTACAAGATCTGTTGTCTGTGTCAAATGCTTTGGAGAAGTCCAGATATATGACATCCATTGATTCACCGCGGTCTAGTCTAGAACTTACCTCCTCATAGAAACTGATTAAATTGGTTTGACATGACCGATCCCTCATGAAGCCATGCTGATATGGAGTTATTTGCTTATTTTCATTGAGGTACTCCAAGATAGCATCTCTTAGAAAACCCTCAAACAGTTTACCCACGACAGATGTTAAACTTACCGGCCTATAGTTCCCGGGCTCTGTTTTTGGACCCTTTTGGAATATTGGCACATTTGCTATGCGCCAATCCTGTGGAACACTCCCTGTCAGTATAGAGTCCTTAAATATCAGAAATAAGGGTCTGGCGATGACATTACTTAATTCTCTTAGGATACAGGGGTGTATGCCATCCGGTCCTGGCGATTTGTCTATTTTAATCTTTTTAAGACGCAGCTCTACTTCTTCCTGGGTCAGACAGGGCACTTTTAATGGGGAATTTACTTTTATATTCTGTGTTTCATCTGACAGTTTATTTTCCCTAGTGAATACAGTGGAGAAAAAGATATTTAGTAGCTTTGCTTTCTCCTCATCGCTCTCTGCAACTCCCCCCTCATTACTGTGTAAGGGGCAAACACCTTCAGGTTTATACTTTTTACCATTTATATAATTAAAGAATATTTTAGGGTTATTTTTACTCTCTTTGGCGATTAATCACTCGGTCTCTAGTTTGGCTGTTTTTATTTGTCTTTTACATATTCTATTTTTTTCCTTATAGTTTTTCAATGCTTCCTCGCCACCCTCCTGTTTTAGTGATTTAAATGCTTTCTGTTTGTCATTTATTGCTTTCTTTACGGCTCTATTTATCCACATTGGTTTTTTCTTGTTCCTTAACCTTTTATTTCCATAAGGTATGTAACCTCTCACAATTAGATATTAGGATGCTTTTAAAAATATCCCATTTTGTGGCTGTATTTTTATTTTTGAGGACTTTGTCCCAGTTAGTTACGCCTATGGCCTCTGTTAGTTGACTAAATTTTGCTTTTTTGAAGTTTGGTATTTTTGTTCCTCCCTGAAGAAACGCTCTTTTGAATGACAGTTGGAAGGTTATTATATTATGGTCACTATTTCCCAGGTATCCCCCGACCTGCACATCTGTTGTTCTGTCAGGTCTATTGGTTAATACTAAGTCCAGTATGGCCGTCCCTCTAGTCAGGTCCTGAACCAGTTGGGAAAGGTAATTGTCTTTGGTTATTTCCAAGAATCTGTTTCCTTTATGAGATATACAGGTTTCAGTTTCCCAGTCTATATCTGGGTAGTTGAAATCCCCCATAATAGCGACCGCATTATGTTTTGCCGCCTCGTCTATTTCATTTAGAAGTAGATTTTCTGTGGACTCTGGTATATTAGGTGGTTTATAATAAAGTCCTATTAGTATTTTATTATTGTTTTTGGCTCCATTTATTTCTACCCACAGTGACTCCACATGTTCATGTCCCTCACTTATATCTTCCCAGAGTGTGGGATTTAGACAGGACTTTACATAAAGGCAGACCCCTCCCCCACTCCGGTTTTGGCGATCCTTTCTAAACAGACTGTAACCAAGCCATGTCTCAGTTATTCCCACTATGTCATAGTCCTCCTCACACATCACAAATTCCAGTTCACCAGTTTTATTAGTTAGGCTTATGGCATTAGTGTATATACAGTTAAAAGGTTTATATATTTTTTCCCCTACACCTTTCCTTCTGCACTGTTTTAGTTCCTCCTTCCATTCCTCCCCCAGTTCCATTACCTCTTCTCCATCTATAATGTAGTTACCCTCCCCCCAGTCCCTAGTTTAAACACTCCTCCAGCCTTCTAGCCATCTTCTCCTCCAAAACAGCTGCCCCTTCCCCATTGAGGTGCAGCCCATCCCTACGGTAGAGCCTGTAGCCGACAGGGAAGTCGGCCCAGTTCTCCGAGAACCCAAATCCCTCCTTCCTACACCAGTTCTTGAGCCACTTGTTTACCTCCCTAATCTCCCGCTGCCTTTCTTGTGTGGTTCGTGGTACAGTTAGTATTTTGGAAAACCTCCAAGGCGTAAAGGGCAAGCTCAGGCCATGTGCCCATTTTGGAGACCCAGAAGTTAAATGGGGCAGACCCATCAGTCAGTACGTGCACAAGTGTGGACACATACTGTTCCACCATGTTGCTGAAACGCTGCCTCCTGCTAAGATGGTCCGTCTCAGATGATGGTGCTGTATATTGTGGTGTGCGGACAAAGCTTTTCCACATTTTGGCCACGCTAACCCTCCCTTCTGAGGTGCTGAAGGTGCCCATGCCAGGGCTTGTGGGTGGTCGTACTGGCTGGTGGACGGCCGCTCTGCTTTTGCACCCTGCTCCCTCTTTTGCTGTGCAGTTGGCGCTGCGTGACCCCCTCCTCTTGCTCCGAACTGCACATGCCACTGGCATGAGCTGGATGCCATGTGAGGTCTAGGACCTCATCATCCTCCACATCCTCTTCCACCCACTCCTCACCACTGCCCTCCTGGTCTGTCTGCAAACTGCAGAAAGCCACAACAGTTGAAAACTGTTTCCTCATCGGAGGCGTACTGCGGTGGTGCTCCCATGTCCACATCCTGAAACATAAGTGGTTGGGCATCAGTGCACAGGAGTTGAGGTGGAAGATGGATGCCCGTGGGCCGCCGGTGCCAACTCTGCGCTTTCAGCAGTGGACCGGGTGGAAGACAATGTCAAGAAACTGGAGGTACTCTCAGCCATACAATTTACTACCGCATCTACTTATTCTGGTCACACCATTCTTAGAGCGGTATTAGGGCCTACAAAATCTCGCAGAATGTCCTACCGCCTGCGTGCACCAGAGGAAGGAGTTTCATTTGGGCACATAGCTGGAACAAATCAACAACGTCCTCTCCCTGCAGCAGGAGCTCCACCACTACCACGGCCCCTAGTTGATAATCTACTCATTTTGTTATAGTCACCCACAAAATTGTCTGACAGACTAACAATTGTATATCTGAGTCACAGATGCAAAAGAGGTGTTTAGCACAAACAAATAAATAAAATGGGTACGTCTCGCCACTCCAATTAACAGAGTGATTATTATATTTCCCTATGACAGTAGAAAGTGCAGTGTTTTTCCAACCCAAAAAATAGGTAGGTCACACCGATCCAATTAACCGACTGAATAACTATTACATATCCCTGTGACGGTGGCAAGTACAGCGTTCTGTCTCACTGGTGCAAAGGAGTTGTATTGCACCAATCAATGCCTACAGGTCACAAGCACACTTTTTAAAAAATAATAAAAGCCTTACACTCTCCCTGCCTGCAGCAGCTTTCTGTCCCTACACTAGTTAGAGCAGAATGGCGGTGCACCATGTGATCCAGCATTTATGCATGTATGGTCACATGGTGCACCGGTCAGTCACAGCCATGCAAATACTAGGCATGACTGTGATGACTTCCAAGTGGCCACAGCTTAAACACTTGTTGATTGAACAATGAAGCCGGACACGGACTTTGGCGCCAAAATCCATGTTCAGGTTCAGTACACAGACACTCAAATGTCCAGTACAGTCCCGAATGTGGTGGTCCGGGTTTGCTCATCACTCGTCATTATCACTGCCCCTACACATTCCAGATGAATGACAAAACACAATAAAATGACAGTTACACTTTAAAGGAAGTCTGTCACCAGAATTTGCCTTACACCGCTTACATAGCACAGTAGCATAACTATAGATGAGTCAAATGGCACCTTTGTCCTTTTGTTTTGATGTTCACCATGGGCAAAAATGCTGTTTTTTTCATATGTAAATGAGGGCCCGCAAGTGCCCAGGGGCAGAGTTCGGGATTTAAGTGCCCAGGCTGCTCTGCCTTCTTCTCACATAACCCCTCCCCAGCCTGTTGCTTGGCCCGCCCTGTAAGCCTTTGGCGTCATCCAGTGTACTGGCCGAGTTCCCGCCGATGCATGTGCACTGCATGGAGAGATGCTGCTGCCCACAATGGTCATCACAGTGTGCATACGCCATTTGACTCATCTATAGTTATGCTACAGTGCTATGTAAGCGGTGTATACAGGCAAATTGTGTTGACAGACTCCCTTTAATATGAGTTTAAATGTGGCTAATTCTAAACACAACCACATCCCCAATTATGAGGGTGTTCATGCTTATGCAACCACATCATGTTAGTTTTGCCATTTTTATGTTTGTTTTTCAGTGGAATTGTACAGATAAATGAATCCGAAAGGATTCGTCGTTTGAATTTTTACATGACAAAAACCTGGCATTTTAACCCCTTGACGTCAGCCATCTGTGTATATACGTCCTATCTGCACATGCCCCGTGCAGATAGCACGTATATACACGTGCAGGCAGCGCTTTAATCCCAGCGCTGATCAGCGCTGGAATTAAAGCTCCTGCTCCCGCAATCTAGCAGGAGCAGGTCGGGTCCCTGCTCACAGACAGAGCAGGGACCCTGAGGAGAAGACAGGAGCGGTTTATTACCGCTTCTGCCTTCTCCTGTGCAGGAGGAGAACGTACCTGCTGCCATGCTGGAGGAGGAAGGAAGCGCAGAGCCGCTTCCTGTGTTAGTCCCGGCGGTCACGTGACCGCCGGGTGTCTCGGGGCCACAGCAGTGCTGCAGGGTCTAAGGAGACCCTGATCAGCTCTGCCTGTGTCCAATGCCCCCACAGGGGGCTGTTTTCCCCTGTAACTGGGGCTCCTGTGGATGCCCCAGTTACAGTGGAAACAGTGAAAAAAAAAAAGTGTTCAAAAAAAAAAAAAGTAAATGTCCTCCAGAGGTCTTTTAATGACCTCTTGGGGGACATATTATTTGTCAAAAATAAATTAATATACAAGTAAAAAATTAATAATAAAAATCCAAATAAAAAGTGTAAAAAAAAAAAAAAAATTAAAAACGCAGTCGCCAACGGAAACAGTCACCATAGTCGCCCTGTTCAATAAAATATATACATGTTATATATAAAAACGATCGTCATGAAATAGGGAACCCATTACAATAATTAATTTGTGTGTCAGTTTTTATATTTAAAAAAGAAAAATCTATAATTAAAAAAAAATACTTTTGTTTTAATAAGAATTAGCGGTTTTCGTCCAAATTAAACTTAAAAAAATATAAAAAAAATCTTTGAAAGAAACATTCTAATAAAAAGTCCGAAGTGTCAAGAAAAAAAATTGCAAAAATTATTTTGGTATTCAAACAAATAAAAAAAAAAAATTATAGTCACTAAACCACCATGTGCCCAAATCACAAAAAGTTGCCTGGACATTCAGGCCTTTTATAGGTCCGGTCATGAAAGGGTTAACAGGTGTGTAGATATTTTACATCTACTGTACTGCATCTTTTCGCATAAAACTGTATATCAATCTGTTAAGCTCTGCTTGCTCTGTTACATGCTACTTACAGACTACACTGCATTTTCATGTTCACAGGTTCCATATGTAAACTTAAATTTACCATACTTATAATACAAAAATAATTTAAACTTACGAAAAGCAGCAAGCCCCAATACTGGTACCAGCAAAGCATAGTTCCATTTATTTCCATTTTCGCCTTCTCCATTTGGACGAATGTTCCACTGGGGCGGATCGTTTAAATTATTCATTGGTGTTCACCCTAGAACTGTGGAGCAATGGAAAAAATACAAACATTTTCATACAGTTATTTAGGCAAGTATCCACAACAATACTGAAATAGACCTTTTGGTTGCAAGGTAAATCTTAACCCCTTCCTGTCCTCCGCCATACATCTTAGGCGAATGTTCGGTATTAAAACATGGCACCCATTGTGGATCGGAGCAGGCCTAACTCACAGACATTTAAACCCCATATGCCATGGTTGATCATGACCACAGCATTTAAAGTGGCTTTTCCCGAACAGCTACCCTGCACGATGATCGAAGTAGTTTGTTCCTTCTGATAGCCTTAAACCTTCCTTAGGCTTGAGGCTAACAAAGCAATACGTTTCTATGGAGCCCTCCCTGAGGCAGGGCTCTATAGAAACATAACAAATCTCCCATACGCTGCAAGGGTAATTTATTGCAGTCTATAGAAGCAATCTGACAATCACATGTTCACGTCTCTTAGGATACCTTTGATACACTGGCGATTTTGCAAGTTTTCCCACCAACAAAGAATCTGTTATTTTTATCGTAGGTACACTTCAACTGTGAGAGGAAGACATAGCCACTGTTAGTCAGGAGGTTCAAGCCATAGGGGTCCATCTCAACCAGCTGGAAGAAGACCACAATACATTGCGTAAAGTGATCTGTAGTCTGCAAACACAGACGTATTCCCACTCACTTTTGCTCTGTGACCTGCAATCCCATGTGGAAGATCTGGATAATAGAGGTGGATGCCACAACATTAGGGACTGTGGGGTCCCTGAAGCCTCAGGGGAGGAAGATGACCGCACAATCCTTCTTACTATCTTTAACGAGGTATTCAAATCGCATACAATGGAGGCATATCACTAGGATATGCCATCATTATCTGATAGAGGTGGGACCCGCACCTACAAGGAGAACGGAGCGGGGACAGCTGTGGCTGGAGGACCCCTAGTCCTTGGCCCCTGCTCCTATTCATTTCTATGGGGCAGACGGAAATAGCCAAGCCAGTGCTTGGCTATTTTCAGCGGCCCCAATGAAGTGAATGGAGGGCGGCTGTGCATGCAGGTGAGAGGTGAGACATTATTTGCTTTGTTAATGACTTAAAGGGGTTGTCTCATCATGGACAATGGGGGCATATCGTTAGGCTATGCCCCCATTGTCTTATAGGTGCAGGTCCCACCCCTGGGACCCGCACCTATATCCAGAACGGAGCCCCGCAAGGTGGTGGCTGGAGGACTCTGGTCCGGCCATCACCAAGCCGGCTCCCCATAGAAATGAATGGGAGTACACCAGGCATGCGCGGCCCCCACTCCCATTCATTTCTATAGAGCCGACCGAAATAGCCGAGCCAAGACTCGGATATTTTCGCCAGCCCCATAGAAAATGAATGGATGGCGGCTGCACATACACAGTGCGCCCTCCTTCAATTTCGGGGCTCTGGTCTGGATATAGGTGCAGGTCCCAGCGGTGGGAACCCGCACCTATAAGACAATGGGGGCATACCCTAGCGATATGTCCCCATTGTCCAAGATGAAACAAACTCTTTAAGCTTGAAAGAAAAAATAATGGCAAAAGTTCGTTCTTTCCATAGACTGGACTACCATGGTACCCAGGTGTCTATTTCTGGATCACTCTCCAGAAACTGCAGTTTTTGAAATCCCTACTGGACCTGCTGCGCAAACACTCGATTCCCTATAAGTGGGGTTTTCCATTTAGCCTTTCTGCACACGGGAATAGACCTGTGACTAGTATGAAGTCCCCAGACAATCTCCTTGATTTCTGTCTTATAGGGGATGTTCTCTGAATGTTTCATGTGCCTTTGTTTGTATGGAGCTTGAGGTACTCAGACTGGTTCCCCCCGAGGAGCCCTTTTTGTTCTACCCAGCTGATCCTGATTAGTTTCTTTGCTTTCCTTTTTGCTTCATACGCACTTGTGCTCCATAGATGTAAAGGCTGTAGGTTGACCTTGCCTTTTTGTTACAACCAGTTAGTATTTATGTTCTTGGATTATCTCCTTTCTCTGACTTCATGGTCCAACCAAATGTTTTTTTTCTCTCTCAATGTCTGTTGCCTCAATTTGAATCTCTCCCCCAATGGTCCGTTTTCTGGGTTCTAGGAAGGGGCGGCCTGGTACCTCAGCCTCAGTGGTTTCCTTTCTCCATTTTAGGTTTCAGTAATCTACTCCTTCTTAATCTTAACCATAGTAAAAAAAGGTTATGTCTCTGAATGTCAAGGGGCTTAACTCTAACCTCAAAAGGAGTCTATCCCTTCAAGAAATGCGTAAATCTCATGCAGATATTGTTCCTTTACAGGAGACTCACTTTACACCCCTTGGCTGGGGTTGATATCCTGATCTCCAGCTCTTGTCCACTACAGATAGACAAGGTGGAGGCAGACGCTCAGGGAGAGAATCTCATCTTGCAAGGTACTCTATATGGTATTAAACTGTAGCTCTGCACAGTCTATGCTCCCAACTCTGGCCAACTTGCTTTTCTATCATCTCTTCTTTCTACTTTCTCTTTACTACGGGGGGAGGTCCAGTTAATACTTAAGATGTTAATGTCTCTTTCAGAGAATTCGCTTCATCCTCCCGACCCCTATCTCAACAGGTAGAGCGTCTCTCCACAGGATCCCATAGGTTGATCCGGACACACGCCCTATATATGACCTCTAGAGAGTAGACAACCCCACTTCACGCCAATATACCTTTTATTCTCTCCATTTTACCCACACAAGGATTGACTTTTTTTTGGGGAATGTTTTACCTCTTCGTACATAGCCCAGTGCCTCCATTGACCCGATTGCAAGGTCTGATTATGCCCCCATTTTCCTAGAGCTAGCCCTGTCTACTGCCCCTTGAGACACATCCATTGGCGTCTGAACGAGTCTCTTCTAACCAAGCCTCAGATGTGTGCTGCCCTTCAATTGGGCGATCTTTATTTTGCAGGAAAAAAACAAAACAAAAAACAAACAAAAAAAAAAAAAAAAAAAAAAAAAAAACTATGGTGACCTCTCAGGGAGTCCCATAAAGCAGTTTTGGGGGTAACTGCCTTTCTCAGGACTCTCGCTTAAAGAGGGATTGGGGAAGGGGGGGGTCAGAACGTCGAGAATGTCTTCACTCTTTACGGGACGCAAAACAAGACTTGACTGCCCTCCCCACGAAAGGACATTTACATGGGGTTATTGACCCGAGAGCCCGCCTTAAACCTCTCTCGCACTCTTCTTCACATATGGTAATAAACCACACACATTACTAGCTTGACAACTGAAGGAGCGTTCCATCAATGCTACCCCTCACGCGATTGCAGATAAAGATAGTAATCTCTATTATCATCCTGCGAAGATGGCAGATCTGTTCCATGCTTACTACTCAAATCTGTACTCCCTCCCTTCCTGGTGATGAGAGAGAACGGACAGCACATCTGGATGAATTTCTTTCAGAATGCCCTGCCTTCTTTGCCTTGTCCTAACAGCAGAAGAGTTTAAGGACGTAATCTCTGAATTACCCAAGGGTAGATCCACAGTCCTGACAGACTTCCCTACAGCTATTACAAGACTTTTAGCGATTTGCTATTTCCATTCATGACCCTGCTGTTTACTGGGTTTTTAGCAGGGGAAAACATCCCAGACTCTATGATACATTCTTACAACAGTTATCCCTAAAAACGGTAAGGACCCCTCTGACTGTGCCAGTTATCGCCCAATTAGTCTCCTAAATTCTGACCTAAAGATTTTCACAAAACTACTGACCAATAGATTAAATTGTAGGTTGCACAAGTTGGTTCATAAAGACCAGGTTGGTTTTGTCCGTTTTAGGCAGGCGATAATACAAGGAAGGTGATGGACCTTATTGATGTGGCCAATAGGGGAGGAGTGGAGGCTCTAATGCCAAGTCTTCGATCGCTTAGACTGGGAGTTCATGTTTCGCACATTACATCACATTGGCTTTTGATGTCCCTTTGCGACTGCCCTGAAGGGCCTTTACTCCTCCCCTGGCCCTATAGTTCGTCTCCCACATGCCCATTCTTCTCTACTGGGCATATGCATTGGGACTAAGCAGGGATGCCCCCTTTCTCCTCTACTATATGTCCTTAGTATTGAACCCTAGCAGCTCTTATCCATGATCACCCCAACATTCAAGGTACTCCAGTTCAGGATAAATCTTTTTCAATCTCCCTATTTGAGGGGAGATCTAATAACTATGTATAAATATATCAGAGGTCAGTACAGAGATCTCTCCCATGATCTATTTATCCCCAGGACTGTTACTGTGACGAGGGGACATCCTCTGCGCCTGGAGGAAAGAAGGTTTGTACACAAACATAGAAGAGGATTCTTTAACCCTTTCGGTACCAGAGGTTTTTTCGGCTTTGCGTTTTCGTTTTGCACTCCCTGCCTTCAAACAGCCATAAATGTTTTATTTTTCTGTTCACATAGCTGTAGGAGGGCTTTTTTTTTTGCGGGACAAGTTGTACTTTCCAACGCCACTATTTAATATTGCATATGGTGTAGTGGGAAGCGGGAAAAAAATTCCAAATCGGGTGAAATTGCAAAAAAAAAAAAAAAAACGATATTCCGCTACAGTTCTACGGGTTTTTTTTTTTTATTTAGAGCGTTCGATGTTTATTAAAACTGACCAGTTACTTTCATTCTACTGGTCAGTACGAATCCGGCGATACCTAATATGTATCGTTTTTCCTGCGTTTTGATAAAATAATTATAAAGTTGGACTTTTTTTTTTGTCATATCTTGACCCCTATAACTTTTTGGTATTTATGTGTATGGAGCTGTATGGGGGCTCAATTTTTGCGGGGCGATCTGAAGTTTTTATTGATACCTTTCTGGGGTGTGTATGACTTTTTGATAACTTTTTATTTAATTTTTTTTAGAAAAAAAAAAAAAGCGACAAACAGCGAATCGCCATTTTGACGCTTTTTTCCGCCACACAATTCGCCGCATTGGAATTTTTTTTTAGATTTTAAAAGTACGGGCGTTTTCGGTCACGGTGATACCCATGATGTCTATATTTACTGTTATTTCGGTATTTATTTTTTAATTATACGGAGGGTGGGGTGATTTAAACTTATTTTTTTTATATATTTTTTAATTTTGTTTACATTTTTTGTGATTATTTTAAAGCTCAAATATGAGCAAATAGATTGTGTTTTTTCTTTATGAGCGAATTTGCTCATTTCTTATCCTGGCCTGCCATCTAGTGGCCAGAATAAGAATTGCACTTTGAAAGCTGTAAGCCTCATCAGCGAGGTTTACAGCTTTCAGATCGTGTACAGACACCCCATTTGACCACATGGGGTGTCTGTACACCTGTAGGTTTTTGCGCTACTAGATGCCGTGATCTCACGTGATCACGGCATCTAATTGCTGAAAAGGAAACCGCCGATGGCGGTAAGTACCCGCAAGTCTTTGCTATTAGAAACAGCAGAGACTTGGCGGCCATGACGCCCGCCGCACGTGCGAGTGGGCGCCATGTGTCCGCATCGCCACAGCGCCGTACATGTACAGCGCTGGGAGTCTAAGGGTTAAGGTAAGAGCAGTGAGACTATGGAACTCTCTGCCTGAGGAGGTGGTGATGGTAAGTTCACTAAAAGAGTTCAAGAGGGGCCTGGATGTATTTCTGGAGGGTAAGAATATTACAGGTTATAGTTACTAGAGATGGGTCGTTGATCCAGGGAGTAATTCCGATTGGAGTCGGGAAGGAATCTTTTCCCTAAAGTGGGGGAAATTAGTTTCTACCTCACAGGGTTTTTTTGCCTTCCTCTGGATCAACTTATAGGACAACAGGCCGAACTGGATGGACAGATGTCTTTTTTCGGCCTTATAAACTATGTTACTATGTTATGTTACGTTACTATTTGCCAACGACATCCTACTTACACTGACTAATCTCATTCTTTCTCTTCCTAATCTGAATAGTAAACTATCGGGATACACACTTAAGCATTACCGATCAATATCCCTTTAGATAGATTGGCCGCCCTCCAAGCTAATGTTCGCTTTACATTGGGCACCGACTCTACTAAATATTTAGGGATTAACCTTACACCCTCTTACTCCTCCTTATATAAAACTAATTTCCCCCCACTGATAAATGAACAACCTACTTACTAAAGGGAAATCCCTTCCCATCTCTCTTTACAGGCGGATAACAGAGATCAAGATGTCTATCCTTCCCAAATGTCTTTACTTGTTTGAAACCTTACCAGTTATGGTCCCGATGGTAGTTCTTTGATCTATACAGTCCGCGATTATCAACTCTGTGCAAAATTATACGACATTGGTTTTCTGAAAATGTTTTGGTGGATCCAACCTCCTGTGGACACTTAGCCCTTCCCAGCATATCTCGCTACTATTTGGCCACACACCTGAGGCATGTTGCCTCTTGGTCTACGCTCCACTCCTATAACCGATGGACCTAGATCGAATGACTATGGCTAGCTCCGATTCACGTTTGATATGGGCCCCTCTCCCCCTCTTTGCCCACTTCTTCCCTCCTGAATCCCATAAAATTTAGTAGGGACACTTGGACCCATTATCTTATTGGCCTTGGCAGCAGCCGTCTGACACTGGTTTCTGCAGCTTAATTTGCTGTTTACTAAAATTCCTAGGTCCTTTTCCATGTCAGTGTTACCCAGTGTTTTACCATTTAGTATGTACTGGTGACCTGCATCATTCCTTAACATGTGCACAACCTTACATTTGTCAGTGTTAAACCTCATCTGCCACTTCTTTGTGCAAGCCTTCTACAAGATCATTAATAAATATATTGGAAAATAGGGCCCAATACTGACCCCTGTGGTACCCGAATAGTGACAGTTACCCAATCTGAGTATGTGCCGTTAATAACCACCCTGTGTTTTCTATCACTGAGCCAGTTACTTACCCACATACAGACATTTTCCCCCAGTCCAAGCATTCTCATTTTATATACTAACCTTTTGTGTGGTACAGTGTCAAATGCTTTGGAGAAGTCCAGAAAAAAAAGAAAAAAAGAGAAAGAGAAAAAAATAAAAGAAAATAGAACACAAAAATATAAAAACAAAAGACCATACACATACTTACCATATTTTTACATAGAAGGACCATAGAAAACAATGGAGAAATACAGATATGTCTCAACCATACTACAGGGACCTTAGATTGATAAAAGTTCATAAGAAACAATAGAGCGATACTAATAAATATCCAAGCACAGACAAATTACATATCCTGTCTAATTATTTGAAGATTTATTATTATTTTAAGATTTTAATACCTCTTATTCGCATTTTTAGTATATACATTTTTTTAGTATATATATTTTAGATATTTTATTATATTGAATATATTACCATTATTTTTGCTGTTTAATTTTTGTTCAATTTATGTTTAATTTATGCATTACTACAACCATGGTATTAAAGATATGGGTTTCATCAGTATATATTTTTTTCACCAATAATTGATAGTCCATAAGGCCATATGCAAAGGAATATGAATATACAGTATGTATATACAATGCTCCAGTCCGGATTTTTGCCTTCTACATGTTCCTCCTATATTTCCCAATTAAGGAGGAGACCTATTTATAGTTGCCAAAAATCAGAAAAGGTCTACTGACCACTGAAAGGGTAGAATATACAAACCCCGAAACGTGTTTGGTTGCTAGTTACTGCTTATTGGTAGACCTATAATATTGCCACTATTCTAAAGAAAAGATGTCTTATTATATAATTCTGGAGTTTCAATTTGAAAACTAACTGGGTACACGTAAAGACTTAACATCCAGATCCCCATTAACTATAAGCAGCTCCTTGGACCAATCATTACAGCGAGTATCCACGTGGGATGCCGCTTGGCATGATGTGGTAAAAGCGCATGCAGCTGAACAGATCGTGCTGGCGGAGGGACCATCACGTTTCACAAGAGGACTCTGCATACTCCACAACCACCATCCAGCTAAGTTTATTCCATGGAAGGGGTAAAGTGCACTATTTATGCGGATTAGAAATATATACTTACTAAATGGACAGCCTTTCTGACGACCGATCCATTTCCTATTACTAACTATAAGTGGAGACACCCATATTTTTGCAAAAAGGAACTGTATCCACAATTTGGGCAGAAAGGAACTGTAACTTTACAACAAAAAACTAAGTGGAAATATCCACCTTATGGTAAAAAGGATCTGTACTCTCAAAAACTCATATCGATTGGTTTATTTATTTACTTATTCACTACCATCCTTATGGTGATTAACCATGTGGATTATTTATTGATAACTTAGTGATCAATTGATTCTATATTATTTTTTTACTATTTATTATTGATTTTACAATTTTTATCCAGTGCTGGGAACTAGGAAAACTGTTGGGATTCAAACCATAATATTCAATACATTTTCTCCATACCCTGGCATAAATAGATACAATCACAGCCTTTTTACTTTTCAGAAGGGTGGCTATCAGTTCCTGGAAAAACCCCCTTTCTAGCTAATTAGCCCCTTTCAAATACCATGCTGTCAAACGACAACCCCATACTGATGATAAACAGGGCCCTGAGATAGTAGGTCTGGGATCTCCTGAAGAACCCAAGGATATGAAACAGACATTGTTCTAAGAAGAGAAAACCAGGCCCTCCTAAGCCAGAAGGGAGCAATCAGAATCACTCTTGCCCCGTCTCTCCTGCTTTTCTTTAACACTAGGGGCAATAACTGGAATGGAGGGAAGGTGTAAGCTAGAGAAAAGTCCCATCTTAGGAGAAAGGCATCCACCCCATAAGCGGATTCCTTGGGATTTAGTGAACAAAACTAATCTACCTTTTTGTTCTGACGGGAGGCAAAAAAGTCCATCACCGGCACACCCCAAAGTTTTGTGATCTTTGAAAAAATTAATTGGTTGAAAGACGATTCGCCTAGACTCAGTTAATATCTGCTCAAAAAATCCGCTTGAATGTTCCCTTTCCCATGAAACGCCGAGATGTGGCAGACCCTTCTAAATTCTGTAATAACAGATTCGCTTCTAACCAGAGGATTACTGACTTTGTACATCCCTGATGATTGATATATGCCACTGTCGTCTGATTGTCTGATAGGACCCTGATGTGGCCTGAACCTACCAGGGTCTGGGATGCTTCCATCACTATTCTTACTGCTAGAGGTTCCTTCCTGTTGGAATAAAAAGACCTCTGTGCCTTGGACCAAAGACCCTGAAAACCCTCATATGACCCAGAATATGAGCACCCCACTCCCAGGGGCTTGCATCCGTTGTTAGGATTACAGGATCCGGATAATTCCACAGAATTTTCTAAACTAGATTTACTCTGTCCTCCCACCAGGCTAGACTCCTTATAGTTGCAGCTGAAATCTGAAGTCTGTCTTCCAGGAACTCTGTTCTTTTTGAAGGCTGTTAACACTTCCATTTGCAACTGACGAGAGTATAGCTGTGCCCATTCGACTGCTGGAATACAGGATACTAGAGAAAAAAAATAAATAAATAAAAAAAAAACACCTCCAAGACCCACGAAACCTCTGACGCTTCTCTGGAATTGGTCTGGACTTTCTCGTTGACTATGCAACCCAACTTCAGAAAGGTACTCACTACCTCTTGAACCGCATCCTTGCAGCTCTGATAGGTCTTTGCTATTATCAAAAAATCGTCTAGGTATGGAACCAGCATAATGTCTTAATTTTATGAAGGACGCCATCTCTGAAACTATTTTGGTGAAAATCCTTGGGGCCATGGACAAGCCGAAAGGGAGGATTTTTTATTTGTCGAGGAGGAATACCCAAAGAGAAAACTCTTCCCTGCAAAATTCCTGGACTTATACTTCTGATCTTTATCTCTGAATTGCCTTTTTTCCCGCAGACCCCCCCAGAGGACCGAAAGGACCGTCTAGGTCTAAAGGAGGAAAAGGAGGAAGGGTAAGAGCTAGGTAACCTCTTTTTTCCCATATGCCTCCCCAACGGCACCAGCTGAGGATATCCCGCCTCTAGGGACAGGAAACAACATACAGACCAACACTTTAAAAGTCCCCTCCCCTCTATCTCCTCCAGTTGTTTCCTGTTGCCGGACAGATGGAGACTTTCGCTGTGGAGGCTTTATGGGGCTCCCCGTACTTGCATCGCTCAGTATATGGGTTTGTTTCCCTAGTTAATCTAGGAGGGCTGTAGCAGAGCGCAGGGTTGAGGGAGGGGGTGTTCCGCCTACCTGCGCTTGTGGTATAAGTCCCGTGTGTGCGGGCCACCCTGGGCTTGGCCGACGCTGGTGGTTCCAGCAAGGCAGGAAATTCAGCCCCACAACATGGCAGGCCGGGGTGCATGCCTTCCGGTATGGAGATGGAGGAGTGCATCCTCGTGCACACGCCGGAGCGAAGAGAGCGGAAGTTCCGGTCATGTGACGGGTCACGTGATCCCCAACCAGGAAGTGTGTGTGTGTGTGTGTGTGTGTGGGGGGGGGGGGGCGACAAATGTAAAAGTGGAAAGGCGCTCCTGACTATGGAATCAGCGTCCTGGCGTTTCTGCTTGGTGGTGGTTCTCTATTCTTGGGAATACCTTACTTACGGTTTCCCATTAAATTCTAGGGCAAGTCTTCTAAGAAGTCTGGAGAACCACCCTCAAAGAGCAAAAAATGTGCTTTATGCAAGAGGTCGTTATCCCCCACTTACACCAAGTGTATATGTGTAAAGTGTACAGAAAAGATTGTGGCTGAAGAAAGCCCATCTATTGTGGATAATCTGAGAACTCTCATCAAAGAAGAGGTCAACTCAGCAATTGATTTAAAGCTATCATGCCACAAAAACCTTCCTCTCCAAAAGCAGAGCTCAATTCCTTTTAGATGAGGACTTAGAAAGTGAAATTTCTGAAAGTGCGGATTCTTTCCTTTATCATTTCTTTTATAAACATTAAAAAAAGAAAAAGTATCTATACAAATATACCACGATTCCCTTTTTCAGAGTGAACCTGAATCGATATAGATAAAATACATCAAATACACATTAACATAAATACATACATACAAAAACAAACCAAAAAAAAAAATTAATTTCTATGCAATGGATGCCCAGTATTCAAATATATATAGATGTCACTGGTTTGTCTCCTTTAGTTTTCAAAAACATCTCCAGTTATTTCCATTCTTCATTAAACTTATTTAATCTCCCAAAACAAGAAAAAACCAATGTGGATAAATAGAGCTGTAAAGAAAGCAATAAATGACAAACAGAAAGCATTTAAATCACTAAAACAGGAGGGGAGCGAGGAAGCATTGAAAAACTATAAGGAAAAAAATAGAATATGTAAAAGACAAATAAAAACAGCCAAACTAGAGACCGAGAGATTAATCGCCAAAGAGAGTAAAACTAACCCTAAAATGTTCTTAAATTATATAAATACTAAAAAGTATAAACCGGAAGGTGTCGGCCCCTTACAGAGTAAGGGGGGGGAGTTGGTATGAGGGGGGAGTTGCAGAGAGCGATGAGGAGAAAGCGAAGCTACTAAATAACTTTTTCTCCACTGTATTCACTGAGGAAAATAAACTGTCAGATGAAATGCAGAGTATAAAAGTAAATTCCCCTTTAAAAGTGTCCTCTCTGACCCAGGAAGAGGTACAACAACGTCTTAAAAATATTAAAATAGACAAATCACCAGGACCGGATGGCATACACCCCCGTATCCTAAGAGAATTAAGTAATGTCATCGACAGACCCTTATTTCTGATATTTGAGGACTCTATACTGACGGGGAGTGTTCCACAGGATTGGCGCATAGCAAATGTGGTGCCAATATTCAAAAAGGGTCCAAAAACAGAGCCCGGAAACTATAGGCCAGTAAGTTTAATTTCTGTCGTGGATAAACTGTTTGAAGGTTTTCTGAGAGATGCTATCTTGGAGTACCTCAATGAAAATAAGCAAATAACTCCATATCAGCATGGCTTCATGAGGGATCGGTCATGTCAAACCAATTTAATCAGTTTCTATGAGGAGGTAAGTTCTAGACTTGACTGCGGCGAATCAATGGATGTCGTATATTTGGACTTCTCCAAAGCGTTTGACACGGTACCACATAAAAGGTTAGTATACAAAATGAGAATGCTTGGCCTGGGAGAAAATGTCTGTATGTGGGTAAGTAACTGGCTCAGTGATAGAAAACAGAGGGTGGTTATTAACGGTAGATACTCAGATTGGGTCACTGTCACTAGTGGGGTACCACAGGGGTCTGAATTGGGTCCTATTCTCTTCAATATATTTATTAATGATATGGTAGAAGGTTTGCATAGTAAAATATAAATATTTGCAGATGACACTAAACTGTGTAAAGTAATTAACACAGAGGAGGACAGTGCACTGCTACAGCAGGATCTGGATAGACTGGAGGCTTGGTCAGAAAAGTGGCAGATGAGGTTTAACACTGACAAATGTAAGGTTATGCATATGGGAAGGAATAATGCAAGTCACCAGTACATACTAAATGGTAAAGCACTGGGTCACTCTGACATGGAAAAGGACCTAGGAATTTTAGTGAACAGCAAACTAAGCTGTAGAAGCCAGTGCCAGACAGCTGCTGCCAAGGCCAATAAGATAATGGGTTGCATCAAAAGGGGCATAGATGCCCGTGATGAGAACATAGTCCTGCCACTTTACAAATCACTAGTCAGACCACACATGCAGTACTGTGTGCAGTTCTGGGCTCCTGTGAACAAGGCAGACATAGCAGAGCTGGAGAGGGTTCAGAGGAGGGCAACTAAAGTAATAACTGGAATGGGTGGACTACAGTACCCAGAAAGATTATCAAAATTAGGGTTATTCACTTTAGAAAAAAGACGACTGAGGGGAGATCTAATAACTATGTATAAATATATCAGGGGTCAGTACAGAGATCTCTCCCATCATCTATTTATCCCGAGGACTGTGACTGTGACGAGGGGACATCCTCTGCGTCTGGAGGAAAGAAGGTTTGTACATAAACATAGAAGAGGATTCTTTACGGTAAGAGCAGTGAGACTATGGCACTCTGTTAATTTCTATAGAGCCTCACAGGGGTAAGGTACCATCTCAACATTATTTTCCTCGATTCCTACTCCTCGGTTCCCACATTCCTATTCCTCTACCAAAGGTTTTTGGCCATATGATGGCCTGCCTCCATTCTGATATATCAAACTCGCTCTCAAGAGGTCTTGTTATTTGTAAAGTACATTAAAGTAATCCCTTTTTGCTGTGAAATATCTTACATGTTCCATCGGGAGGCGAAGTTCCGGAGTCGCATAACTTCTTAATACATGTTGAATTCTTATATGAGAGTACCATTCACTTTCAGAAAGAGAAAATTTATCTTTTAGTTCTTCAAAGTTTAATAACCGATCCCCATCATATAGTTGCGAGATTTTACCAATTCCTCATTTACATTTTTCTATTCAAACAAATATATCTCCCAAACTTTCACTGAAACCTCAGTGGAGGTCAATATTAATCAGCCTTCAATCAACCTTGAGGAACTAGTCTTCCCCAGTAAACTGATCAGAGGGGCCTGGGCACCGGTGGCTACCCATCTTTTAGAATACTCTAAACCCCACCACTCTTATTTCAGAAAGAATAACTGCCCTATAATAATTTTTAATATCCGGTAACCCCATGCCTCCTTGATTCCAAAGCAACATTGTTTGCAAGTTAACCCTTGGCTTTTTATATGACCACGCAGACGAATTTATTACATCTTGTAGATGCCTAATATATAGAGCTGATAAAGGGTAAATCAATGTACGAAACTTATATAGTATAATTGGGAGAGCAAGCATCTTTACAGTGGCCACCCGTCCCATCCATGAGAGAGGGAATTTATGAAATGACAATAATTGTTTTTTAATCTCCTTTAATGGTTCATAAATAAATCTCTGTATTTTGCTGGTAAATACACTCCCAGATATTTGACTTTATCTTTTATCCATTGATATGGGAAATATTGTTCCAAGTACCTTTGGGTATTTGGAGGTACCGTTAAATTTAGTACCTATGTCTTTTTAACATTAACCTTATGATACGATACCCCTATAAATTCCTCCATTATATCTTGTATTTTAAAAAGAGATTCCTCCGGACGTGTTACTGCTAGGATGATACGGTCTGCATACAGCCCAATCTCATGCTCATAATTTCCCACCTGGATACCATACACCGATCTCTTTCGTCTAATACTCTCCGCCAAGGGCTCCATTGCTAATGCAAATATAATAGGTGACAACGGACATCCCTGGCATGTTCCATTTTTAATATAAGGCCTGATATCAGGACTGACGCTGATGGAGACTAGTATAGAGCAAAAATTGCTGTTTTTAATAACCCATTTATACCAAATTTCTCCAAAACTTTCTCCAAGTATTTCCAGTGGATCCTGTCGAACACCTTCTCTGCATCCAGAGAAAGAAGCAGAGAAGGCGTTTGAATATGATCCACCAGTTGGATTAAATCTAAAAACCTTCGGGTACCGTCCGATGCCTGTCGACCAGGTACAAAGCCCACTTGGTATGCATTAATGATGGATGGTAATATTTTCATAAGACGTGATGCTAGTATTTTAGCATATATTTTAATATCGTTATTTAACAAGGAAATTGGACGGTAATTTTCTGGCTTTGTTAGATCTTTTCCTTCCTTTGGTATTGTAATTATTGTTGCTTTTAACATTTCCTCTGAAAAACTACCTCTTATAGCAGCTGAGTTGAAAACACTGACCATATATGGGGCTAATATATTTGCATACGCTTTATAATAAGCATCAGTAAACCCATCTGGACCTGGAGCTTTATGAGGTTTTAACGACCCAATCGCTTGTGTTACCTCTGCAGTAGTAAAGGAGACAGAGTCCGGCTAAATCTCTTGTAGATATTTTTGGTAATGAGATTTTATCTAGAAAACACATAATAGTTTCCTCACTTAGCAGTTTTGTACCTGTTGATTTATCCAAATTATATAAACTAGCATAGTAGTTGCTGAATTTTTCCACAATATGTTGCGGGTTTATTATTTTTTTTATTGCTTTTATCTCGCAGAAATTTAATATGAGATTTATTTTTATACCACTTTAATTCACGTGCCCACACCGCTCCTGCTTTGTTATCGTTCAAGTAGTAATTTAAATTCGCTTTTCGTTAAATCATGTTTATATGTTAACACATTTTGTAGCTTATCTCTGACTCCTCTAAGTTGTTGTGTAACTGCTATTGAGGAAGATAATTTATTATGAGTTTCGAGGGACATTGTAACAGGCTGTACATGAATCAAGATACCGACCAGTATGTCGCTCCAACCCCAACGTACGTTTCGCCTTAGTTGGCTTCCTCAGGGGATGTCCCTCGGATGTTATAGTGTGTTGGGGCCTCTATTTTGTGTATGAGTCCTGTGGGTGATCTATTTATTTATTGCACTGAAGCACTTTACAATATAGTCCCCTCTTGGGCCACGCTAATAAATTTGGTCCTTTTATGTCATTCTTTGGAGACGTTGAATGTAACTTTTTTTGACTTTATGTATCACTATTCAGTGTGTCCTCCTGTTTGTTGCACATATTTACCATTGCTGATACTTCTTTATGTATTTTATGGATGTCCCTGTGTTTACATATGGGATTTTATTGTATGATCAGATTACATATCTAATAAATTGGTACTTTATTTGAGCCTTTGGTGTTTGTATATGTTTTGAGTCTCTTGGGGTGGCAGTTTGGATCAAACACCGACGTTATTTGTGTGGACTTTAGTATTAATAGACAAAAACCTTCATAACTAATTCTTATATTGTCCTGGATTTGTTGTCCATTGATATATATATATATATATATACATACATACATACACTCACCGGCCACTTTATTAGGTACACCTGTCCAACTGCTCGTTAACACTTAATTTCTAATCAGCCAATCACATGGCGGCAACTCAGTGCATTTAGGCATGTAGATATGGTCAAGACAATCTCCTGCAGTTCAAACCGAGCATCAGTATGGGGAAGAAAGGTGATTTGAGTGCCTTTGAACGTGGCATGGTTGTTGGTGCCAGAAGGGCTGGTCAGAGTATTTCAGAAACTGCTGATCTACTGGGATTTTCACGCACAACCATCTCTAGGGTTTACAGAGAATGGTCCAAAAAAGAAATAACATCCAGTGAGCGGCAGTTCTGTGGGCGGAAATGCCTTGTTGATGCCAGAGGTCAGAGGAGAATGGGCAGACTGGTTCGAGCTGATAGAAAGGCAACAGTGACTCAAATTGCCACCCGTTACAACCAAGGTAGGCAGAAGAGCATCTCTGAACGCACAGTACGTCGAACTTTGAGGCAGATGGGCTACAGCAGCAGAAGACCACACTGGGTGCCACTCCTTTCAGCTAAGAACAGGAAACTGAGGCTACAATTTGCACAAGCTCATCGAAATTGGACAGTAGAAGATTGGAAAAACGTTGCCTGGTCTGATGAGTCTCGATTTCTGCTGCGACATTCGGATGGTAGGGTCAGAATTTGGCGTCAACAACATGAAAGCATGGATCCATCCTGCCTTGTATCAACGGTTCAAGCTGGTGGTGGTGGTGTCATGGTGTGGGGAATATTTTCTTGGCACTCTTTGGGCCCCTTGGTACCAATTGAGCATCGTTGCAACGCCACAGCCTACCTGAGTATTGTTGCTGACCATATCCATCCCTTTATGACCACAATGTACCCAACATCTGATGGCTACTTTCAGCAGGATAATGCGCCATGTCATAAAGCTGGAATCATCTCAGACTGGTTTCTTGAACATGACAATGAGTTCACTGTACTCAAATGGCCTCCACAGTCACCAGATCTCAATCCAATAGAGCATCTTTGGGATGTGGTGGAACGGGAGATTCGCATCATGGATGTGCAGCCGACAAATCTGCGGCAACTGTGTGATGCCATCATGTCAATATGGACCAAAATCTCTGAGGAATGCTTCCAGCACCTTGTTGAATCTATGCCACGAAGAATTGAGGCAGTTCTGAAGGCAAAAGGGGGTCCAACCCGTTACTAGCATGGTGTACCTAATAAAGTGGCCGGTGAGTGTAGAATATCAAAAGAAAAACGGAGAAAATTACATGAAATGAGAAATAAAAAATAATTTGCATTTCTTTGAGGGAAACAAGTATTTGATCCCCTAGGAAAACATCATTTAATACTTGGTGGCAAAACCCTTGTTGGCAAGCACAGCAGTCGGACGTTTCTTATAGTTTTTTTTATAAGGTTTGCACACACTTCAGGAGTAATTTTGGCCCACTCCTCTCTGCAAATCATCTCCATATCCTTAAGGTTTTTAGGCATGCATTTGGAAACGCGAAGATTTTCGATGGGATTGAGGTCAGGAGACTGGCTAGGCCATTCCATGACCTTGATATGCTTCTTATTGAGCCACTCCTTTGTTTCCTTGGCTGTATGTTTTGGGTCGTTGTCGTGCTGAAAGACCCATCCACAACCCATTTTCAGTGCCCTGGCGGAGGCAAGGAGGTTGTCACCCAGGATTTTGCGATACATGGCCCCGTTCATCTTCCCGTCAATGCGGTGAAGTTGGCCTGTGCCCTTAGAAGAAAAACACCCCCAAAACATAATACTTCCACCACCATGCTTGACGGTGGGGATGGTATTCTTAGGGTCATATTCTGTATTTTTCTTCCTCCAAACACGTCGAGTTGAGTTTAGGCCAAAGAGCTCAATTTTGGTCTCATATGACCACAGCACCTTCTCCCAGTCTCTCTCGGAGTCATTAATATGATCATTGGCAAACTTGAGGCGGGCCTGGACGTGAGCCTTCTTGAGCAGAGGAACCTTGATTGCACTGCAGGATTTTAAACCATTACGTCTCAGTGTATTACCAATGGTTTTTTTGGAGACTATGGTCCCAGCTGCCTTAGGATCATTACGCAGCTCCTCCCATGTAGTTCTTGGCTGATTTTGTAGCCTCTCACATGATCAATGAGACTCCACGAGGTGATATCTTGCATGGAGCTCCAGGCCTGGGTCGATTGACAGTAATGTTGTACTTCTTCCACTTCCGAATAATTGCACCAACAGTTGTCACCTTCTCATCCAGCTTCTTACTTATGGCTTTGTAGCCCATTCCAGCCTTGTGTAGGTCAACAATTTTGTCCCTGACATCTTTAGAAAGCTCTTTAGTCTTGCCCATGGTGGAGATGTTGCAGTGTCACAGACTGTTGGCAGGTGGCCTTTTATACAGGTGACAATTTGGGACAGGTGTCTCTCATCCAGGTAACAACTTCACTGTGATTAGGGTCAGTGGGAGCCAACATTAGTCATGGTTTTACTAGGGGATCAAATACTTATTCTTATTTCCCTCAAAGAAATGCAAATTATTTTTTATTTCTCATTTCATGTAATTTTCTCCGTTTTTCTTTTGATTGATTCTATGTGGCACTGTTAAAATAAAGCTGGCATAAAATTATGAGACGTTTCATTTATTTTTTAGTATTAAAACTTTTAAAGTCAGTGGGGGATCAAATACTTATTTCCTCCACTGTGTGTGTGTGTGTGTATATATATATATATATATATATATATATATATATATATATATATATATAAAAAGACCCGGCTTTGCCTGGGTATATTTCATCTATTTCATTAAATGTTTTTATGTGTCGTTGCAGAGAGAAAGTCAATGCAGCTGACAGAAGTTGATTTTTTACCTTCATTTTTTCAATCCCCATTGGCTGCGGAGTGGGAGAGGGCGTGGCCTGACCGGGGGCGTGGTTGCTTTTAAGTCCTTTTAGTGGAAGAAAACATCTTTTATTACTACTGAACGGTAGTAGTCTAATATTAGTCTATTTCATCTAATGTTTCTGTGTGTTGTTGCAGAAAGAAACTCACCCTCCCACCCCTGCAGCTGACAGAAGTTTATTTTTACCTTCATTTTTTCAATCTCAATTGGCTGCGGAGGGGGAAGGGGGCATTGCCTGACAGAGTCAGGCTGTGGCTTAGTGAAACCTGGAGCAGGTGTTGTACAGTAAGAGTGTGGTGTGAATCACAGGTCGGTGCCATGGTAATTTATGAGGACACGGAATGGGTAGCAAGATTTACTACTGAACGGTCATAGACTAAAATTAGTCTAAGGCCCCATTCACGGCGTGTACAGTGTTTCACTGTACAGCGGCGGCCTCAGGAAGCGCACAGCGTCATAGCAACCAATGACGCCGTGCGCTCCCGTCCTCTGGGGCAGAACAGGCCGGGATTTCACGGCCCGTATCGGGCCGTGAAATACGGCCGTCTGAATGGGGCCTAAAACATAAGTTATATTTATGGTAACTGGAATACCCCTTTAACAGTATCATCCACAGTGCTCTGCCCCTTTAAAGCATTGAATAGAAATGACTGGATTGTTACCCGAGATCCTCAGCTGGCTGCTAAATACCTGGCTGTGTTGTTATGGAAACCTGTGTGTGTCTGTGCAGAGAATGGCAGTTGGGGTTTAAAACCAATGCTGTCAGGCCAATATTGTCTAATGCAGGTCATATTTTGGGAATATCTCGGGAACATTATGTTCTAGAGAGACGAGACCTGGTCTAAAACCTTCCCGGGCACCTGATGTACCTGTGTGCTGAGTTTGGTGAAAATCGGTCCAATAGTTTGGTCGCGCATAGAGAACAGAGACAGACAGACGGAAACTCATTTTTATAATATTAAGATATATATATATATATACACACTCACCGGCCACTTTATTAGGTACACCTGTCCAACTGCTCGTTAACACTTAATTTCTAATCAGCCAATCACATGGCGGCAACTCCGTGCATTTAGGCATGTAGACATGGTCAAGACAATCTCCTGCAGTTCAAACCGAGCATCAGTATGGGGAAGAAAGGTGATTTGAGTGCCTTTGAACGTGGCATGGTTGTTGGTGCCAGAAGGGCTGGTCTGAGTATTTCAGAAACTGCTGATCTACTGGGATTTTCACGCACAACCATCTCTAGGGTTTACAGAGAATGGTCCGAAAAAGAAAAAACATCCAGTGAGTGGCAGTTCTGTGGGTGGAAATGCCTTGTTGATGCCAGAGGTCAGAGGAGAATGGGCAGACTGGTTCGAGCTGATAGAAAGGCAACAGTGACTCAAATTGCCACCCGTTACAACCAAGGTAGGCAGAAGAGCATCTCTGAATGCACAGTACGTCGAACTTTGAGGCAGATGGGCTACAGCAGCAGAAGACCACACCGGGTGCCACTCCTTTCAGCTAAGAACAGGAAACTGAGGCTACAATTTGCACAAGCTCATCGAAATTGGACAGTAGAAGATTGGAAAAACGTTGCCTGGTCTGATGAGTCTCGATTTCTGCTGCGACATTCGGATGGTAGGGTCAGAATTTGGCGTCAACAACATGAAAGCATGGATCCATCCTGCCTTGTATCAACGGTTCAAGCTGGTGGTGGTGGTGTCATGGTGTGGGGAATATTTTCTTGGCACTCTTTGGGCCCCTTGGTACCAATTGAGCATCGTTGCAACGCCACAGCCTACCTGAGTATTGTTGCTGACCATATCCATCCCTTTATGACCACAATGTACCCAACATCTGATGGCTACTTTCAGCAGGATAATGCGCCATGTCATAAAGCTGGAATCATCTCAGACTGGTTTCTTGAACATGACAATGAGTTCACTGTACTCAAATGGCCTCCACAGTCACCAGATCTCAATCCAATAGAGCATCTTTGGGATGTGGTGGAACGGGAGATTCGCATCATGGATGTGCAGCCGACAAATCTGCGGCAACTGTGTGATGCCATCATGTCAATATGGACCAAAATCTCTGAGGAATGCTTCCAGCACCTTGTTGAATCTATGCCACGAAGAATTGAGGCAGTTCTGAAGGCAAAAGGGGGTCCAACCCGTTACTAGCATGGTGTACCTAATAAAGTGGCCGGTGAGTGTATATATACACACACACACATACATACATACATACACACACACACACACACACACACACACACACACACACACACACACACAGTACAGACCAAAAGTTTGGACACACCTTCTCATTCAAAGAGTTTTCTGTATTTTCATGACTATGAAAATTGTAGATTCACACTGAAGGTATTAAAACTATGAATTAACACATGTGGAATTATATACAAATTCTAACAGTCTATTTAGTATTAGTAGGACTATCAGCTGTGTACCCACCTGACTTCTGCCTAACACAACTCATGGTCCCAACCCCATTTATAAGGCAAGAAATCCCACTTATTAAACCTGACAGCGCACACCGATGAAGTGAAAACCATTTCAGGTGACTACCTCTTAAAGCTCATCAAGAGAATGCCAAGAGTTTGCAAAGCAGTAATCAAAGCAAAAGGTGGCTACTTTGAAGAACCTAGAATATAAGACATATTTTCAGTTGTTTCACACTTTTTTGTTAAGTATACAATTCCACATGTGTTCATTCATAGTTTTGATGCCTTCAGTGTGAATCTACAATTTTCATAGTCATGAGAATACAGAAAAGTCTTTGAATGAGATGTGTCCAAACTTTTGGTGTGTATATATATATATATATATATATATATATATATATATATTTTTTTTTTTTTTTTTTTTTTTCCCCCCTCTTACTTCTTTTCCCCCTTCCCATAGGAGATTTTCTCATAGGGTACAGCATTCTTATCCCAATATTTCTGGGCATCCATGCAAACACAATCCCCCCAGTGCTAGTCACATATATCAAGTTTTCATTTCAGCAGTCCCTTAAGGCTTTAAGTATTCTTCTTCAGGGCTTCTTCCATCATAGACAACTTATGGCGCTTTAACCAGTTAGCTCCCTCTTCAGGTGTTGCTAAAATATGTGTAGTATAATCATATGACACAATCAATTTAACTGGAAATCCCCATTTATATTTTACTTTATGGGCTCTAAGTACTTTTGTTACATTAGCATATTCACGCCTTTGTTGTAAAGTCATAACCAACAAATCCGGATATAACATCACCGATTCATATGGAGCAGGAAGGGGGTGTATCAGTCTCGCCGCATTCATTATTTGTTCTTTCACGTGGAAATAATGCATTCTTACAAGAACATCACATAGTGCCGATTCTGGCGCAGCTTTTGATTTAGGGAGCCTATGAGCCCGATCTATCAACAGATCTGATTCTTTTAAGGAAGGAACCAGGGTTTTGCAGAATTTTTGTAAGTATTGATTCAACTCAAAAGACAACACTTTTTCTGATATCCCCCGGAATTTGATGTTCATCCTTCTCGATCTGTCTTCTAGGTCTGTCACTTTGGCTTTTAGTTGTTGCACTTCCTTTTCCAAAGCAGTGTTTGAAGTTGTTAATACATCATATGCTCCGCTTAAATCAGCCATTTTAGATTCAATGTGACATGTGCGTCCATCGAGGTCTTTTATTGATGTTTGCACAGAAGAAATTGCTAAGCTTAAGTCCCCTTTTAAGGAATTATATAACGCTGCAAGCATATCTCTAAGTGAAGAGTTAGTAACTGGTTCATCAGCACCAAATTGAGCATATAGGTCATATATATCTGGAGCCATTCCTGTTTTTATTATTTCTGGCTTAGTAGCTTGTCTTAGCATAGGGGTGGGAGTGCAACATTTTGTAGGTGCGTCTCTAAATAGGGAGTTGGCAACTGGTATTTCAAAACCAGATTGAATATCAGGCTCAGAATATCAGTTTGCCTTAACGTTGGTATGGGAATGCAACATTGTGCAAACCCATCACTAGGTAATAGAGTGGAGACAACTACATTGCCCCCAAACTGAGTATCTCGCCTGTATAGGTCTGTGGTTGCTTTTGGTTTTATTATTTCTGAGTTGGCCTGTCGCACATTTAAGGACAGAGTACAACATTTTACAGGCAGGGATTTAAAAGATTCACTCAACTCATCTGTTGTTGTAGGAGGTAGCGTGCTATTATTCATTGTTATGTTACCAGTAAACGCATAATTAGAGGCGGTGTTTAGTTCGCTTGTATTTCGTTTCTCTGTAGGGAAATTTGACACTCAGAGGAATATGTTTCTCTGCCCCAATCCACCTCAGTTTGATCCTCTGCTAGAGTGACATTAAGTGGATCGCTCTCACCCATTTCTGAGTTTCCCCCACTCGGTTTTATGTCTGACCTATACGAGTCAAACCTATTTTTCCTTGGTGTTGGTCTGGGGGTTGGAACTAGGGTCCTTGGTGTTAGAGCTGGTGATATACGTTGTATGTTCTTTTGTATGCCCTCAGGCTCCTGTTCAGGTGGGGGGGGGGGGGGAGTCTGTCATCCTCTGACGCCATACGGCCTCTACGCGTCACCTTTTTTTATTTTTTTCACCTTTTTTGCTTTCCCTTTATCTGTTCCTTCTTTCTTTCCTTCACATATATTGTCTACTTGTTGATATATTTAATACAATTGTCACTTTTCTCAGTCTCCGTTACACTTTAGTTTTTATATTTTAACTTCCTCTTGTCCTTTCAACAGTCTCTATACAGCCCCTTCTTTTCCTCCACTCTCTCTACAGAGTTCCAATAAATATTCCAGCACTTCACAGTCCCCTTCCCCCCCCCCCACTTCCCACAGACCTTATATTAATAGTCAAGCAAAGTTCACTTGTCATCAAATAACTCACTCCACCGCTCCACCACACGCCTGCTCTGCCGTTCCAGGAAGCCACGCCAGGTACCCTCAGGAAAGGGGTTCCCACACCTCGTTTCTTTCCTGCGCCACAGAACCGCAGCATCTCGGCTCCCACCTCTCCTTGCCCACTCAGTCCGTCCCGCCTCGGCACTCCGTCTCCCCTCGACATCGCACTGGCCTCTCCTCACGCCACCTTCACCTGAGATGGAACAAGCACCAAGCAATATCGCCACACCAGCTCCACTCAGTGCAGCCTCCTGGGTATTCCTCCTCTGCCACACCAGGAAGGGAGCGAGCACAGCGGAGCTCACACATGGGGCAGCCATCTCACGCTGCGTCCAGACTCTGAAAATGCGGATTCTGACTCCTCTGAGGATGACTCTGGCAGACCATTATGCTCGCTTGAGGAGACACAGTCCTTGCTAAAGACCATCCAGGCCTCCATGAATATTGAGGAGGTGAAAGAATCTCAGTCCATTCAGGATCAACTTTTTAGGGGTCTAGGAGAGAAAAAGAAAAGAGTCTTTCCCGTTCATGATACCTTAAAGAGTCTTCTAATTAATGAATGGAAAGAACCGGAGAAGAAATCAGGTATTTCAAACCTATTCAAAAGAAAATACCCTTTTGAGGATCAGGACTCTGTCCTGTGGGATAGACCCCCGAAAGGTAGATGCTCTGGTGGCCAAGATCTCAAATTCTCATTACCGTTTGAGGATATTGGTCTGTTAAGAGACCCTATGGACAAGAAATGCGAAGCCATCTTAAAAAAAAGTAATGGGAATCAAATACGGCCATTTTGAGACCAGGTATTGCAGCCAAATGTACAGCCACAACCCTGTCAGTGTGGTTATCACAGTTATAGGAAGGTCTTACCTCTGGTACCCCCGGACACCGGGAGACTCTACTTCAAAAACCAGGCTATGTAATATCCCATGTGAGGGTGACAGACTATTTGGCCCGGTCCTAGACGACATATTGGAAAAAGCCTCAGACAAAAAGAAGGGGTTCCTTACAGAATCTAAATATTTCTATCAGCGGCGTTCCTTTCGTCCCCAGAAAAAGTCTAGAACCGATCAGAACAAAAGAGAAAGCTCCTCTAGATGGCAGACTTCCAGAGGCAGAGGATTTCTCTTCAACCTAGATAAGACTACCAACCGGCAAGCTAATAAATGACGCCAGATGTACAGTGGGAGGAAGATTGAAAAGATTCAGGTTAGCATGGAAAAAAAAATATCCTCCTCCCCCTGGATTCTAGACCTAATACAGTCAGGACACAAAATAGAATGCAATTCTTTCCCCCCCCAGCAACATACATGATAAACAGGGCCCTTCAGTCAGAAAAGCAGATCCTTCTAGAATCTCAGATAGTCCTCCTGTTAGAAAAAAGCATTCTTGTCCCAGTTCCTTCGGGCCAGGAGAAGCAGGGTTTTTACTCTCCATTGTTCCATGTAAAAAACCAAATGAGTCCCACAGAGTCATTATAAATCTAAAGGCCCTAAACAGATTTATAACATACAAGAGATTCAAGAGGGAAACTATAAAGTCCACAGTAAACTTGTTAACGAAGGATTGTTTCATGGCAACTATAGACTTGGCAGATGCATAGCATAATATCACGTCCCCATTCATACAGAATACCAGAAGTTTCTCAGACTAGCAGTTTACATTCAGGGACATTTGTATCATCTACAATTTCAAGCACTCCCCTTCGGACTTTCCTCAGCTCCAAGAATATTCTCAAAAATTGTGGCAGAAATGTCAAGTTTTTTTTCACCTACAAGGCATAACTTTCATCCCATACCTCGATGACTTTCTGCTGGTAGAAGACTCAGAGGACTATCTGAAAAACCAAATCGTGTATGTATATCAAGTCCTGATTTCTCTAGGATGAATCAGATCTCCTTCCTTGCAAGTCAAAGACGTTTTTGGGAATTCTGCTGGACTCTCGAAAAATGTCCTCTTTTCTTCCTCCGGAAAAAAATAACAATCTTAAAGGAAGATATAAAAACGTTCCTGCGGAAAACGGCAGTTACAATCAGAGACATAAGGAAGTTACTGGGCCTTCTAACAGCTACCATCCCTGCGGTAAGATGGGATTAGGCTGGCGGATTTCCTGAGTCGAAACGTTCTAAAAGAGGGGGAGTGGTCCTTGAACCAAAGTGTGCTCGATCAGATCTGTCAAAAATGGGGGTATCCTGTGTTAGACCTCTTTGCATCAAAGGACAACAAAAAAAAAAAAAAAAAAAAAAAAAAAAAAAGAATCCAATTCTGTTGGACGTTTTCTCGGCTCCATGCCCAAAAGGGCTACTTTACACTTTTCCTCACTTTCCTCTGATCCCAAGAGGTCTGTTGAAGATCCTAGAGGAGGACTGCCAGGTATTCCCAATTGTTCCGCGGTGGCCGAAGAGGTCCTGGTGTAACTGGCGTTTTATTTTTTATACTGTAATGGTATAGTATACCAAATAGTATATGTGCCTTAGTGTTTTAAAATTTAATCATTTTCAGTTTCACATGAGAAAAATGTGAGAAACGTGTGCCGCTTTACCATTGTGCAGGGCTCTTCTCACACAGTTGCCATGTGCAGTCCGTCTTCTCTATCTGATAAACAAGAGATGGGAGAGCTCTGGGGGGGGGGGAGCTCAGCCCCGGATGCGCGTTCACAGTGTAGTAGGACACTGGCTCCTCCTCCCAGCCTTAATGCCTGCAAGGAGTACAGTATGTGATGCCTGCCCATCAGAGCTAATTAGGTATTGCATATAACAGCCCAACTAATTTTATCCCTTTAGCCCCGGGGGGGGGGGGGGAGCTCAGCCCCGGATGCGCGTTCACAGTGTAGTAGGACACTGGCTCCTCCTCCCAGCCTTAATGCCTGCAAGGAGTACAGTATGTGATGCCTGCCCATCAGAGCTAATTAGGTATTGCATATAACAGCCCAACTAATTTTATCCCTTTAGCCCCAGCTATCTTATTTTCTTCTCTTGTGCCTCATGTGTCTCCTTCCATTTTCCCCATTCGTATGCTAATGGTATTCACTGTACGCTAATGTGAATGCATTAGCATATGAATGCTATGCATTGTACGCCACTGCGCACGCATTTGTATGCTAATGTGTACGCATTGTGCGCTAATGCGTACCAATTCACCTAATTAGCGTACTTTTACTGCGAGTGAAAGAGAAGTCGCGATTCGTTAGCAACGCTATGCTAGTTCATGTAAGGAGAGCAAGGGCTTATGGGAAGTGAGGGAATACAGAATGGCCTCAAGGAAGGGCAAAGACCACCACAGGAAGAGCAGCAAGCAGAGGCCATCTTAGGAAGATGCTAAAATAGAGGCACAGAGAAATATGGTTGCTAAGGGCTGAATACAGACATCAGGAAAGTAAAATTAACTGAAATATACAGATTCATGAATATCTGCCCTGCAGCATCACATATGTTAGAAATTTCATTTTTGGTAGTGAAATGGCAGTTACGCTTTAAAGGTACACATTCCGGCATTGTCTGCTTTTCTGGATATCAGACTAGATGAGACAGACCTGATAAAAAGATTTATAAAAGGTGCCACTAGGAATTAGACCTACATTTCGTTCCTCGGTCTCTCCCTGGGATCTTAACCTGATTCTTAATGGCCTATTAGACCCCCCTTTTGAGCCGATTAGTGAAATCTCATTAAGGTTTCTCTCCTTAAAATCCGCTTTTCTAGTGGCCATCACAACAGCTAGGAGAAATCCAAGCTTTCTCCTGTAAGCCCCCTTATTTAACCATTCTTCCAGACAGGATTATCCTAAAGCACTCCCCTGCCTTTCTTCCCAAGGTGTTTTCCAGATTCCACTGCCAGCAGGAAGTGTCCCTCCCCTTCTTCGTATCAAGGGAAGGATCTGATAAAATATAAAAATTTCATAATCTAGATTATTTTTTTGTGCAAAGAATTTCTTCTTTAGTTATGTACTAATGTATTAAACTGTTCTTGTTTAAGTTCATATAAAGTTTTTTTTCTGCATCTATTACATGTCCTAGGATATTAACTGGAGGAGACAGAGGGGAGGGGACTTTTAAAGTGTTGGTCTCTATGTTGTTTCCTGTCCCTAGAGGCGGGATATCCTCAGCTGGTGCCGTTGTGGAGGCTATATGGAAAATCCAATTACCAGTAAGAGTAATCATCATTCTATCAGCCGCCTTTTCTAGCAGATCATCCAAACCAGGACCAAAAATAAATTCACCCTGACTGGGAATACCATATAATCTTTGTTTCAAGGCAATATCACCTCTGCTCCAATTCTTGAGCCAAAGAGCTCTGCAAGCAGAGTTAGTCAGGGATGAGACCTGAGCACCAAGTTTAACCCCATCTACTGATGCATCTGCTAGAAAGTCAGCAGCTTTCTGCAAGGCAGGTAAAGACAAAATTTGATCCCTAGGACATTTTTCTCTTAACTGTAGTTCTAACTGTTCTAACCACAAGGCTAAAGATCTGGTAGTCACAGAGGCCGCTATGTTAGGACAAAAAGAAGAAGTGGGTGCTTCTTATCTAAAGGGTCTTTAAGAATACCCGTATCCTCAAAGGGGAGAGATGATCTTTTTGAAACTTTAGAAATAGCTACATCAATTTTGGGAGCCTTATCCCAAGACGATGAAGCTTCATCTTCAAACGGATAGTTACGTTTGAAACTCCTAGGGATGAAGATTTTTCCATCAGGGTTTTTCCATTCTTTTTATTCAGAGCCAATACATTTCTATGGACTGGGAAGCACGCTTGGGAGCATGCTTCTTTTCCTGTAACCTCTCAAACATGGAATCTACTACCGATTTATCCTCCTTAACCACTTCTATATTCATAATGGATCTTATTGCTTTAAGCAATTTTTCAGTATCCTCTTGGGGAAAGCAATCTTTCCCTTCAATTTCTTCATCCGAAGAAGATAATATTCCTGAGGGAAAGGCTTCAAGAGGGGAGTCACTGTCCTGTGAAGATTTATCTTGAGACGAATTACTATCTTCCGTCAGAGATGGGTCATTGATCCAGGGAGTAATTCTGATTGCCTGATTGGAGTCGGGAAGGAATTTTTTTTCCCTAAAGTGGGGAAAATTGGCTTCTACCTCACAGGTTTTTTTTTTTGCCTTCCTCTGGATCAACTTGTAGGAAAACAGGCCGAACTGGATGGACAGATGTCTTTTTTCGGCCTTATAAACTATGTTACTATGTTACCTTCCTTCTTTTACTGGACTTAAGAGTATTATTGACCTCCGACCTAATAAGAGTCCTTATATTCTTCAAAAATGAAGGGGGTTCTTCTGCTACCGTTTAGTCAATACACTGTTGGCATAATTTTTTCTCATATGAAGATGAAAGGGCCATCCTACATAGGGCACACACCTAATTTTTCCTTTTAGTTAGCACTTTTTTAGGCTTGGTCTAAAATGTAAATCATACAAAAAACATAGGAATAAATGCAACTGCATGATAACTCACCCATAACACCACTGTGCCTCAAATACCAGTACCAGAGTCACATTCTCCCTCAACAGACCCCTGCCTCTTGTCGTCCTCCATTATGCCAGTGAATTGTCCTCAGAAAGGGAAGCTGCTTTTGAGGCAAAAATTCTCACTTATTCCAGTGTCCAGATATAAACCATGGATCCATCCTCTGCCTTAGGGATGGGAGGAGAGAGAGAAACAGGCACATAACCCAGCTCCCCATAACCTTGGAGGCTTGAGTGTCAGTACCACCTCGATGCAATCTGGACTCACGCTGGCTTACAGCTCTGGCGTCCCGGGGCTGCAGGATGCTTCTCATAGGCCGCAGACCGGAAGTGCATCATCACGACTCGGCGCACTTCTGGAAGTACGTCATCCAACTCTGCTTTACCGGAAGTAGCCGTCGTTACCCTGCATCATCTAGCTCCAGTTCCAGAACACACGGAGTGGCATTACTCCACTGGAGATTCCCACACGCCTGCCGCAAGATCTGGAGAGCCCCCCAGAATCCTAGGGTCCTGACAGCTGGTACTACCGCACGATGGAAAACGGCAGGATACCATCAGTCCCCTAGGAAAAGACAGACCAGAGGTAGGTGACCTGTGGGGGGGGGAGGGGCGGGGACAACAAAAAACACTGTAGGTCTCGTACTCCAGGGACAGGAAACCACCAAGGTGGGAGAGAGGCTCCACCCTTTTATTCTGTAGGTTTCCTGTCCCTGGGGGCGGATCCACTCTCTGTGGTGCTATCGTGGTTGAAGGGAAAAAAAAAAATCATTTATTACAGTGCGCAAATGCTCAACAGCGATTAGGATCCAGGTGTTGAATTATAAAATAATTTCATGTTGGTATAGTAACATAGTTTGTAAGGCCGAAAAAAGACATCTGTCCATCCAGTTCAGCCTGTTTTCCTACAAGTTGATCCAGGGGAAGGCAAAAAAAAAACCCTGTGAGGTAGAAGCCAGTTTTCCTCACTTTAGGGGGAAAAATTCCTTCCCGACTCCAGTCAGGCAATCAGAATAACTCCCTGGATCAACGACCCATCTCTAGTAACTATAACCTGTAATATTATTACCCTCCAGAAATACATCCAGGCCCTTCTTGAACTCTCTTAGTGAACTTACCATCACCACCTCCTCAGGCAGAGAGTTCCATAGTCTCACTGCTCTTACCGTAAAGAATCCTCTTCTATGTTTATGTACAAACCTTCTTTCCTCCAGACGCAGAGGATGTCCCTCATCACAGTCACAGTCCTGGGGATAAATAGATGATGGGAGAGATCTCTGTACTGACCTCTGATATATTTATACATAGTTATTAGATCTTCCCTCAGTCGTCTTTTTTCTAAAGTGAATAACCCTAATTTTGATAATCTTTCTGGGTACTGTAGTCCCCCCATTCCAGTTATTACTTTAGTTGCCCTCCTCTGAACCCTCTCCAGCTCTGCTATGTCTGCCTTGTTCACAGGAGCCCAGAACTGTACACAGTACTCCATATGTGGTCTGACTAGTGATTTGTAAAGTGGCAGGACTATGTTCTCATCACGGGCATCTATGCCTCTTTTGATGCAACCCATTATCTTATTGGCCTTGGCAGCAGCTGTCTGACACTGGTTTCTGCAGCTTAGTTTGCTGTTCACTAAAATTCCTAGGTCCTTTTCCATGTCAGAGTTACCCAATGCTTTACCATTTAGTATGTACTGGTGACTTGCATTATTCCTTCCCATATGCATAACCTTACATTTGTCAGTGTTAAACCTCATCTGCCACTTTTCTGCCCAAGCCTCCAGTCTATCCAGATCCTGCTGTAGCAGTGCACTGTCCTCCTCTGTGTTAATTACTTTACACAGTTTAGTGTCATCTGCAAGATTGCATCATTTCAACTCCTCAGTCTCGAATGTACGTTGGAGATGCAATCGAGCTGAGGGAACAATGATACATATTTGGTGGGATTGCTCTTTAATTCAGTCCCTTTGGAAAGAAGTTATATCGTTATATAATTATTTGTGTGATGATTCAGTAATCATTACAGGAGAAATTGCACTGTTATTTTCTACTGTGACGAACAAAAGTGACTCAACAGAATCTTTATTGACTTTCTTCTTGACAGCAGTTCCACAACTTATCTCAAAAGAGTGGAAATGTTCGGGATTAGTACGTAGTTGAGTGGGTCGAGCTAGTCAATTCTCTTAGGAGAAATGATGAGACCAAAGCCTCTGATGAGGGTAAACTTATAGAAAATGATGAAAGATGAGTTAAGTGGTCCTGGTTTAATTCATCTAGGTTTTTCTTAGTTTAAATCACAAAAGTGTTTACACCTGACCACTGAGTTATTTTAAAGAAATAATTAATAACACCGCCTAAGATGATTTATGTTTAAAATGAAATTTTTCCCTTCCTTTTTTTTTCTCCTTCTCTTTTTAGTATTCTTAAAAGTTTGAAATTGTAACTAGAAATGAAATCATGTTGTAAAATTTGATGAATTGAATAAAGATATATTGAACAACAAAATCACTGATGGAAATCACTGACCAAAACACGTGTGAGAGCCCAGCCTGAACTTCCATCACTGACGGGGTCACATAACATTATATTGATTTATGATGCCATGTAACCCTTACAGTTCTACAAAGTATTGGATAACACTGACAGCATTATGTCAGTGTCATCTAATACATTCCACAACTGAAATGGTTACATAGCATCATAAATCAATATAATGCTATGCGACCCCGGCAGTGCTGGAAGCTTAGGCAAGGTGCCTCGCTGCCAGTCCGAAAGGGACCTAATCACACGAACAGTGATTTCCATCAGTTATTGTGAGCCAAAACTCGGTGCGGGTCTAAACACAGAACAGGTGCAGCTCTTTCCCTTATATATTAAGTCTGTGGAGGATCCGATCTTGGTTTTGGCTCACAATCACTGATGGAAATCAGTGACGTGTGAATGAGGCATAAGGGCTCATACAGATGGGCGTGTGCAGCCCTTGCCTGTGCTGCGGACCGCAATGTATGGTTGCTTGCAGACCCGATCACTTGAATGCGTCCACAATCCGCAACATTCAGTCCACACCACAAAAAAATAGGACATGTTCTATTTTTTTTTTTTACGGTGCGGAGACCAGGGCTGTGGAGTCGGAGTCGTGGAGTCGGTCACCATTTTGGAGTCAGAGTCGGTATAAAATGGACCGACTCCGAAAATATATAATGAATTAGTACATTTAGTTCAGTGCTGAATATATTTTTAGAAGAATTTGTGAAAATGATGAAATGTCCTATAAATGTCTGTTCTATTCCTGATCTAAGGATTTAGGCTTTTAGTTGAGATGACTGTGTACTGCCCTTTATGTCCAGTGCATGTTCTCTCTGTATGCTTTATGTTTCCTCTGAGCTCATGTTTGGAGAGGTTAGCTGCTCTCATGGCTTCTATCTGCTGCTGATGTAAAACACCTAAAGCCTTATGTATGAAAACTGTCTAGGTGTAGAAGGTTCTTTGTTGCCCATAGCAACCAATCAGAGCTCCCCTTTCATTTCATATAGTGCTCTGGAGAAATGAAAGGGGAGCTCTGATTGGTTGCTATGGGCAACAAAAAAAAGTCTTAGACCTAGACAGTTTTCATACATCAGGCCCAGAGGCGTAGCTACTTTGGGGGAGGGGGGCAGGGGAGGCGATGCTCCGGGCCCAATACCTCTGGGGGGGCCCAGCAGGGATGGCCTTAGTACAATCAGGCAAATACAAGTGAGCGCTTCCATTATGGAGTCTGCTGGGGGCACATTAAGCCGATCTGAGGTCTGCTGGGGGCACATTAAGCCGATCTGTGGCCTGCTGGGGGCACATTAAGCCGATCTGAGGTCTGCTGGGGGCACATTAAGCCGATCTGAGGTCTGCTGGGGGCACATTCTGCTGATCTGAGGTCTGCTGGGGGCACATTCTGATGATCTGAGGTCTGCTGGGGGCACAATACGCTGATATGAGGTCTGATGGGGGCAAGGGACTGTTAGTTTAGTGATGTAAAAGCTGGGGACAGATTTCTTTTAACATAGGAGTCCCCTTTTTTACTCCTATTAATCCTATATTTTACTGCATTATGTGGTAGAGTATTTAGAGTAGGGTATGTAGAAAGTCTATTGTACTGTACTTAACAGCATAGATGATCTAGCAGTTTATATAGTCATCTTGCTAATACAGTATTATAACCACAACTAGTAGTATGTGCCTGTGAAGTTGGAAACGTGCGTTTGGGAAGCCAATAAGTGGGGGGCCCACTTAAAGGGAACCTGTCATCTCCGAAACACCCCCTGAACTACAGTAAGCGGTGTATAGTGTAAGTGACGTCGAGTCCGGTTAAGTAATTTTTATCTTCATAATCACTTCCATTCTGATGTTGTGCTCCCACAAACCAACAGTAAAATACACTCAGTGGACTCCAGTGCTCACTCACATAATGGAGAGGACTCAAAGAAGAGTCCTCTCAATGCATTTTACGGCAGGTTTGTGGGAGCACAGCGTCGGAATGGAAGTGAGTATGAAGATAAAACTTACATATTCAGATTCAGCATCACTTACACTATACACCGCTTACTCTAGTTCAGGGGGTGTTTCGGAGATGACAGGTTCCCTTTAAGTATGTTTCGCCCCCCCATGTGCTGAACCTCTAGCTACGCCTCTGATTAGGCCCTAAGTGAGCTGTACCCAGAGAAGCCTGATAGATTACAAACTGTTTTTGTCATGACTTATCTGTACTATTGATTTTATGCACATTTGTTTAAAGTTATCACTTAAACATG
The DNA here is from genome assembly GCA_900303285.1 of Rhinella marina. Lineage (NCBI taxonomy): Eukaryota > Metazoa > Chordata > Amphibia > Anura > Bufonidae > Rhinella > Rhinella marina. Next base: position 185,585 of record ONZH01025551.1, read on the forward strand.
CTTCATGTATGAGGGAGTAGGAGTCGGAGTCGGGGTGAGGAGAAATTGAGGAGTCGGAGTCGGGGCTTTGGCTTACCGACTCCACAGCCCTGGCGGAGACACGGGTTGAAATCCCACAGAAGCGATCCTTAGTGCTTCCATGGGCTTCCACTCAGTATCTTGTGGACTGCGGCCCTGCTGTTTGCAGGCCGGACACATTCAATGCCTTAGCCCTAACACAGTTTTCCTGTTTTTCATGTTTTTTCCAGCCTAGGACAGTTTTCATAAATGAGGCCCTATGGGTCTGTGAAAAGTAGAACCCAGATAGCACCTATATTCTGTCAGTGGTTTAAACGGACCACTAGTAGGAGATGCTCTAAAAAAAAAAAAAAAAAAAAAAAAAAAAACCCTTTTTTTCAGGCTTGCAGTTATTTATTTAATAACTATTACCCCCTTAAAGGGTTTGTCTCATGACGGACAATGGGGGCATATCGCTATTTCCATCGACTCCATAGAAATGAATAGTAGCTGTGGCCGCACAAGCGCGGTGCACTCCCATTTATTTCTATGGGGAGCCAGCTTGGTGGTGGCCGGGCTGGAGTCCTCCAGCCACCACCTTGTGGGGCTCCGTTCTGGATAACCTAGCGATATGCCCCCAATGTCCATCGTGAGACAACCCCTTTAAGGGGCTAGAACCTAGTCCTATTCCTATAGAGCTTTATTAGGGTGAATAGAACTTTACACAGTCCCTGCTGCCCTGTGCACACAGCAGCAGGGAGCTTATGGCAGCCAAGGCTGTTGTAATGTCCTGGCTGCCATGATAACCGATCGTCGCTCTGCGATTACACTGCTGGGGCTCCAATCAGAAGCTGCCACTGTCACCAATGAATAGGAGGAATGATGAGGGGAGGGGGACCCTGTATGGCAACTGGGTCACCAATGATTACAATACTGGGGTGTGGGGGAGGGGGCGCACTGCGCCACCAATGAAGATAATTTAGCCCTAAATATAAATATAGGCTACAAGTGCCAGCCATATCACATACCCAGCACCCGGCCTCAATGACAGGGCATGGCAATCAGCCGAACCGCGGCAATTAACCCCTCAGGTGCGAAGTGGCGCAGCCTAGTATCGGTAGATTGCAAATCCCGGTATTGTATCGATCCAGGTCTAAAACTATCGATAGTTCGATACCTGGTGCAACCCTAGTAGAAACCACCCATAAACGACCCCATTTTAGAAACTACACCCCTCAAGTTGTTCAAAACCGATTGAACAAACTTGGTTAACCCTTTAGGTATTAAATAAGAATTAAAGGAAAATGGAGATTAAATTTCTAAATTTCACTTTTTTGGCAGATTTTCTATTTTATTACATTTTTTTCTGTAACACATCAAGGGTTAACAGCCAAACAAAACTCAATATCTATTATCTGAATGCCTTATTCACACGTCAGTGATTTCCATCAGTGATTTTGAGCCAAATCCAGGTGCGGCTGTAAAACACAGAGCAAGTGCAGATCTTTCCCTTATACCTTATGTCTGTGGACGTTCCAATAGTGGTTTTGGCTCACAATAACTGATGGAAATCACTGACCAAAATGATGTGTGAATGAGGCATAATTCTGCAGTTTACATGAACACCCCACATGTGGTGGTAAACTGCTGTAAGGGCACATAGCAGGGCGCAGAAGAAAAGGAGCGCCAGATGGTTTTTGGAATGCAGATTTTGCTGGAATGGTTTTTAGGCACCGTGTCCCATTTGAAGCCCCCCACCCAACCCCCTATGTACTATTTTGGGGTACGTATGATTTTTGATAGCTCTATATTATACTTTTTGTGAGGCAAGTAAACAAAAAAAAATGGCTGTTCTGGCACAGTTTTTATTTTGTTTTTTTTTTTACAACGTTCATCTGACAGGTTGAATCCAGAGGAAAAAAAAGCAGACTGGTTTGAGTGTTTATAAAAGCAGAGACATAACGTGAGTTTGAGCGTTCGCGCGTTTGATTTTTAAGTGTGTGTTTGAATTAAGTGCGTGACTTCAGATTACATGACTTAAGATTCAGGGACTACAGTAAGTCGGTTTCATATCACTGTATTGAATTTTTTTCTCTTTTATTGTGTAATCCCCATCAGTATGTCTTCCATTATTGACAGAGCAGTCCAGTGCACATCTTGCCTGATGTATGCAGTCCTGGAACAGCCGTTTAAGGGTGCATATATTTGTTCAAAATGTGAGCAAATTACCAGTTTGGAATCGCACATCGTGTATCTAACTTGGCGGATTTCAACACTGAGGAGCGCTGAAAATTTGGAAGACAGTTTGCTGCTCACTGAGCAAGCACTCTATGGGGTAGATGTGGGGGAGGGTGGTAGTGAGGAGGCTCAGGAAAGTGAGGTAGCTAGCTGCGTAACAGTTAGAAAGCGGGATAAAGGGAAAAGTGCCAGGGAACCTGATCTGACACACCCCAAAAAGTTTGCAAGTTTGGCAGATGAGGGGAATACCACTTCAGGGAGAGCACTGCTGCAGCCGGACACTTCCTCTGCCAGTCAGGGGAATGTCAGCTCCAGTAAGCAGGGGACCAGGAGAGCAGAGAAGGCCAGACAGGTGCTGGTAGTGGGAGACTCTATTAGGGGTACAGAGAGGGCAATCTGTCACAAAGCCCGGGATCGTCGAACGGTTGTGTTGCCTTCTTGGCGCTCGAGTTCGGCACATTGCGGATCGGGTTGAAAGATTACTGGGAGGGGCTGGAGAAGATCCAGCAGTCATGGTCCATATCGGAATCAATGACAAAGTTAGAGGTAGGTGGAGCGTCCTTAAAAATGATTTTATGGATCTAGGGCATAAGCTTAGGGCAAGGACCTCAAAAGGTAGCGTTTTCCGAAACAATGCCTGTACCACGAGCCACACAAGAAAGGCAGCAGGAGATTAGGGAGGTAAACAAGTGGCTCAAGAACTGGTGTAGGAAGGAGGGATTTGGGTTCTTGGAGAACTGGGCCAACTTCTCTGTCGGCTACAGGCTCTACCGTAGGGATAGGCTGCACCTCAATGGGGAAGGGGCAGCTGTTTTGGGGGAAAAGATGGCTAGAAGGCTGGAGGAGTGTTTAAACTAGGGACTGGGGGGGGGGTAACTACATTATAGGAGGGGAAGATAGTGCAGATAGAGACCTAGGGCAAGGTAATGGAACTGGGGGAAGAATGGAAGGAGGAACTAGAACAGTGCAGAAGGAAAAGTGTAGGGGAAAAATATATATATATAAACCTTTTAACTGTATGAACACTAATGCCAGAAGCCTAACTAATAAAACTGGTGAACTGGAATTAGTGATGTGTGAGGAGGACTATGACATAGTGGGAATGATGGCTGGATGATACCTATGACTGGGCAGTCAACATACAAGGTTACAGTCTGTTTAGAAAGGATCACCAAAACCGGAGAGGGGGAGGGGTCTGCCTTTATGTAAAGTCCTGTCTAAAGCCCACACTGCGGGAAGATATAAGTGAGGGACATGAACATGTGGAGTCACTGTGGGTAGAAAAAAAATGGAGCCAAAAACAATAATACTAATAGGACTTTATTATAAACCACCTAATATACCAGAGTCCATAGAAAATCTACGTATACGACGAGGCGGCAAAACATAATGAGGTCGTTATTATGGGGGATTTCAACTACCCAGATATAGACTGGGAAACTGAAACCTGTATATCTCAAGGAAGGAAACAGGTTCTTGGAAATAACCAAAGACAATTACCTTTCCCAACTGGTTCAGGACCCGACTAGAGGAACGGCCATACTGGACTTAGTATTAACCAATAGACCTGACAGAACAACAGATGTGCAGGTTGGGGGACACCTGGGAAACAGTGACCATAATATAATAACCTTCAAATTGTCATTCAAAAGAGCGTTTCTTCAGGGAGGAACAAAAATTCCAAACTTCAAAAAAGCAAAATTTAGCCAACTAAGAGAGGCCATAGGCCTAACTAACTGGGTCAAAGTCCTCAAAAATAAAAATACAGCCACAAAATGGGATAATTGTAAAAGCATCCTAATATCTAATTGTGATAGGTACATACCTTATGGGAATAAAAGGTTAAGGAACAAAGAAAAAAAACAATGTGGATAAACAGAACTGTAAGGAAAGCAATAAATGACAAAAAGAAAGCATTTAAAGGAAAAAAATGTAATATGTAAAAGACAAATAAAAACAGCCAAACTAGAGACTGAGAGATTAATCGCCAAAGAGAGTAAAACTAACCCTAAAATGTTCTTTAATTATAGAAATGGTAAAAAGTATAAACCTGAAGGTGTCGGCCCCTTACAGAGTAATGAGGGAGGAGTTGAAGAGAGCGATGAGGAGAAAGCAAAGCTACTAAATATCTTTCTCTCCACTGTATTCACTGAGGAAAATAAACTGTCAGATGAAATGCAGAATATAAAAGTAAATTCCCCTTTAAAAGTGCCCTGTCTGAACCCAGGAAGAAGTACAGCGACGTCTTAAAAAGATTAAAATAGACAAATCGCCAGGACCGGATGGCATACACCCCCCGCATCCTAAGAGAATTAAGTAATGTCGTCGCCAGACCCTTATTTCTGATATTTAAGGACTTTAAACTGACAGGGAGTGTTCCACAGGATTGGCGCATAGCAAATGTGGTGCCAATATTCAAAAAGGGTCCAAAAACAGAGCCTGGAAACTATGCCGGTAAGTTTAACATCTGTCGTGGGTAAACTGTTTGAGGGTTTTTTAAGAGATGCTATCTTGGAGTACCTCAATGAAAATAAGCAAATAACTCCATATCAGCATGGCTTCATGAGGGATCGGTCATGTCAAACCAATTTAATCAGTTTCTATGAGGAGGTAAGTTCTAGACTGGACCACGGCGAATCAATGGATGTTGTATATCTGGACTTCTCCAAAGCATTTGACACAGTACTACATAAAAGGTTAGTATATAAAATGAGAATGCTTGGCCTGGGAGAAAATGTCTGTATGTGGGTAAGTTACTGGCTCAGTGATCGAAAACAGAGGGTGGTTATTAACGGTACATACTCAGATTGGGTCACTGTCACTAGTGGGGTACCACAGAGGTCAGTATTGGGCCCTATTCTCTTCAATATATTTATCAATGATTTTGTAGAAGGCTTGCACAGTAAAATATCAATTTTTGCAGATGACACTAAACTGTGTAAAGTAATTAACACAGAATAGGACAGTACACTGCTACAGATGGATCTGGATAGACTGGAGGCTTGGGCAGAGAAGTGGCAGATGAGGTTTAACACTGACAAATGTAAGGTTATGCATATGGGAAGGAATAATGCAAGTCACCAGTACATACTAAATGGTAAAATATTGGGTAACTGACATGGAAAAGGACCTAGGAATTTTAGTGAACAGCAAACTAAGCTGTAGAAACCAGTGTCAGACAGCTGCTGCCAAGGCCAATAAGATAATGGGTTGCATCAAAAGAGGCATAGATGCCCGTGATGAGAACATAGTCCTGCCACTTTACAAATCACTAGTCAGACCACACGGAGTACTGTGTACAGTTCTGGACTCCTGTGAACAAGACAGACATAGAGCTGGAGAGGGTTCAGAGGAGGGCAACTAAAGTAATAACTGGCATGGGTGGACTACAGTACCCAGAAAGATCAAAATTAGGCTTATTCACTTTAGAAAAAAGACTTAGGGGAGATCTAATAACTATGTATAAATATATCAGAGGTCAGTACAGAGATCTCTCCCATGATCTATTTATCCCCAGGACTGTGACGAGGGGACATCCTCTGCGCCTGAAGGAAAGAAAGTTTGTACACAAACATAGAAGAGGATTCTTTACGGTAAGAGCAGTGAGACTATGAACTCTCTGCCTGAGGAGGTGGTGATGGTAAGTTCACTAAAAGAGTTCAAGAGGGGCCTGGATGTATTTCTGGAGTGTAATAATATTACAGGTTACAGTTACTAGAGATGGGTCGTTGATCCAGGGAGTTATTCTGATTGCCTGATTGGAGTCAGGAAGGAATTTTTTCCCTAAAGTGGGGAAAATTGGCTTCTACCTCACAGGGGTTTTTTGCCTTCCTCTGGATCAACTTGTAGGATAACAGGCCGAACTGGATGGACAGATGTCTTTTTTCGGCCTTATAAACTATGTATGTTACTATGTATGTATGTGCTATTTTTATAGAGCAGGTTGTTACGGATGTGACAATATCAATTATGTCTACTTTTTTATTTGTGTTTTCAGTTTTACATAATAAAACATTTTTGTGGCTCCATTTTCTGAACACCATTTTTTAAAAAAAAATGTATCTGCCAATTGTCTTGTGTAGGGCTCTTATTTGCAGGAAGAGTTGATTTTTTTTGGCACTATTTTTGGGTAAACGATTTTTTGGTTTATTCAATATTACACTTTATGGGGCATGGTGACCAATGTGCTACAGTCTTTTTATGGCGTTCACCTAAGGAAGTAGGTCATGTGATATTTTTATAGAGCAGTTCGTTACGGACGGGGCAATACCCAAAATGTCTACTTTTTTTTTTATTTATTTCACTTTAAGACAATAAAAGCATTTTTGAAACTAACAAAAAAATATATATTTTGGGGGTCTCCATATTCTGAGAGCCATATTTTTTTTATTTTTTTGGCGATTATCTTATGTAGGGGCTCATTTTTTACAGGATGAGGTAAGGACTTGATTGGTACCATTTGTGGGCTACATGCGTCTTTTTGATTGCTTGGTTGTGGTGTAACTTGACAAATAAGTAAAAACTTAAAAGTTAAAAAAGCCATTATTTTTTATGATGTTTATCTGACGGGATAGATTATGTGATATATTTATAGAGCTGGTCATTACGGACGCAGTGATACCTGATATGTGTTTTTTTTTTTTTTACTTGAAACTTTGTTTTATTATTAAAACACATTTACTTTTTTATTTTTTACTTTGTTTTTGTCCCACTCTGGGACTTCAACTTTTGGGGGTTTGATTTGAATTCGTCTGTATTGTAATGCACTGCCTGTTAGTGTATTACACAGTGTAATACACTAACAGTTACCTAGGAGACCCAGCCAAGGACTACTAGGCTTCCGTAGAAGGCAGGTCCCGATGCCTCTGCAAGGCATTGGGCTGCCTTCTCGGCCATCAGGTCCTCGTCACTGCAGTGCAGGGACCCGATGGGATCCCTCACTGACTGCAAACACCTTATATGCCGCAGTCAGCGCTGCCCGTGGCATAGAAAGGGTTAATCTGCCAGCATCCGCTTTTCCAGCAAATACAGGAATGTATTTTGATGACCCATCCTCTGGATAGGTCATCAATATCAGATCAGTGGGGGTTCAACAACCAGGACTCCTGCTGATCAGCTGTTATAACCAGGCCAACACTCTGTATGCACCTCTCTTCTTCGCCCATGTGACCTTACAGTTCTGCCGCATTGAAGTGAATGGGGCTGAGCCGTAATACCAACCACAGCTGCCATTTACGGTGATGTGCTTGGAAAGCTGCTGGGAGCTATGCTCACTGTTGCTCTGGTAAAAGAGCTGCCCAAGTCCCAGCACACCTTTAACTGCAATGGCCCTCTAAACATATAGCTCATTAGTCAGACCTCCATCAGTTGGAACAATAAAATAATCCTGTTGTGGTGTCAGTAGTCATGAAAGCTCATTATTAGCTTTCTTGGAGGCAAAATGCATAAAAACTGCAAGAGTTTTAAAGCAGTATTTTGGTAATCACGTGTTACACTATCCACTGGAATCTTGTGGTCTGACAGAATAGAGTTGTTCTTGTGATCAGTTGGGGTCCCAACAGATCCTCATTGATCTAGCAACTGACCCTTATCTAGTAGATAAAGGAGAACGTGCGCATTTGCCAGAAATTAATGAAAAATATTAAAAGAGCCAAGAAAGAAAATGGTTACGGAAATTTGCTACAAATCTTGCCTAAAATATTCCAAACAATTCTGTTTGTCATGTAACATACTCGGTCAGCCGATCAACAAGCTCTTAAGCAATACACAGAAAGGTACTTGACGTTCTTGTTCACTGTCCAGCAACTCACCAATAGAAAGCGCCCACCAGATACCAGTCAGCTGACAATGTGCGACCCCTTACACATTACGGAAACGAAGACTGAACCATTAGCAGGAGCACCTGGGGGGGGGGTGGACGCTGAAACTCCATGCTGCAAATTCCTTATGAAGTAGGTTCGCTTACGTTATAATTGCACAGTCGGTAATCCTTATTTATATTCAAGGTACTGTTGCAATTTCAAGCGTGCCCATCCTTTCCTGGAGTTATTTACGCCTTTATATAAAGTAGAAAGAAAAAAAGGCTGGGTGGGACTTCGTGCATGGTAAGGAGCTGCTGACGTCACAATATATCACATGACATTCTTAGGTCACGTGGGTCGGAAGCTGACATGCAGAACAATCGGGCTATTTGCAAAATGGTCGGTCAGGGATGGCTGATCAGTAGTGTCAGTAGGAGAGCTACATGTGTGTACTATGGACCTGCTGAGGGGGACTGAGAATTGTATGCAGGAAGGAGGGGGGCATGTAAGATTGTATTAGTGTGGCCAAATCTGGCTCTAGCTCTGTTAGGCCACGCCCTTCCCATCCTGCAATCAGGAGATTGTGAAAATGAAATCATTTGTGGCTGCCCTGCTTAGCCTGGTATTGTGGATGTATGTCCCACTTTCTGACAGCTGTCCCAACTTCCCTGCTGCCTGTAATGATGAAGCAAGAGCCATCTGCATACCTCCCAACTTTTGAAAATTGCAAAGAGGGACAATGTGTGCGGCACGCATCACGGCAGTTTTTTTTATACTAGGCCACGCCTCTAACTCCGCCCAAATCATAATTACTGGAGCCCCTGCGGCCTTTTTTTTTCTTGCGCTTCAATGTCCATATAAATATTAACACATAAATCATCACATTATAGATATTTTAAGGTCCAAATTGCACCAAATAATGGAGTTATTATCTAATATACAGGTAAAAACCAAACAGATAGCTTAGTAAGGAGCAATTTAGTAAATTTATTAATGTACATTTATGCATTAATTCTCCAGGTCAAAAAGAGGGACATTTAAGGAGTAAAGAGGGACAGAGGGACTTGGGTCAAAAAGAGGGACTGTCCCTCCCAAAGAGGGACACTTGGGAGGTATGCATCTGTCTGCTCCCTGCTCCATCATTTTCCCCCAGAGGCAGCCATGTTTTCCCCCATTTATTGATTACAAATACTAATCACAAACAAATTTACTTTAGGGCTTGTTCACACAACTGTATTTTTCTTTCCGTGTCTGTCCCATTCATTTCAATGGGTCCCCCAAAAAAAACTGAAGGTTCCGTGTGCATTCTGTTTCCGTATGTCCCTATTTCCGTTCTGCAAGATTATGAGTCTTGTCCTATTATTGTCCATATCACGGACAAGGATTAAGGGCCAGCTGTTCTGTTCTGCAAAATACGGAATGCACACGGATGTCATCTGTATTTTTTGTGGATCCGTTTTTTTTCATACTTGTGACGAATTTGTTTGTCACAAAGATCAATTCTTTGAATGTAGCAGACACAATGACAGGGAACGGTGATCGCCACGCCATCTCGTTACTGAACCTCTCAGATGCTGCATTTATTTAAAGGGAACCTGTCATCTCCAAAACACCCCCTGAACTAGAGTAAGCGTTGTATAGTGTAAGTGGTGCTGAATCCGAATATGTAAGTTTTATCTTCATACTCACTTCCATTCCGACGCTGTGTTGCCACAAACCAGCAGTAAAATGCATTGAGAGGACTCTTCTTTGAGTCCTCTCCATTATGTGAGTGAGCACTGGAGTCCACTGAGTGCATTTTACTGCAGGTTTGTGGGAGCACAACATAAGAATGGAAGCGAGTATGAAGATAAAAATTACATAACCGGACTCGACATCACTTACACTATACACCGCTTACTCTAGTTCAGGGGGTGTTTCGGAGATGACAGGTTCCCTTTAAGCACTAGCTGAAGGACCTGGCTTCGCCCGGGTATATTTCATTTATTTCATTTTCTGTTTGTGTGTGTCGTTAAAAGATATCGAGAGTGACCTCTACAGTGCCTGCTGCTTTAACAGTGACCTCTACAGCAGACCGCCCCTTTAACAGTGACCTCTACAGCAGCCCGTCCCTTTAACAGTGACCTCTTCAGCAGCCCGTCCCTTTAACAGTGACCTCTTCAGCGGCCCGACCCTTTAACAGTGACCTCTACAGCGGCCTGCCCCTTTAACAGTGACCTCTACAGCGGCCCGCCCCTTTAACAGTGACCTCTACAGCAGCCCGCCCCTTTAACAGTGACTTCTACAGCAGCCCGCCCCTTTAACAGTGACCTCTACAGCAGCCCGCCCCTTTAACAGTGACCTCTACAGCAGCCCGCCCCTTTAATAGTGACCTCTACAGCAGCCTGCTCCTTTAACAGTGACCTCTATAGCAGCCCGCCCCTTTAACTGTGACCTCCACAGCAGCTAGAGTGGCCACTGTTTTCACCCCAGAAAGCCAGACCTCACCGGCCATTCCCCCAAGCGTGAAAAAGCGCCTCCAGTTCCCATGAAGACACACCACTAAACATGAGGCCATGCCCCCCTGGCTCTGTGAAGACACGGAGGAGAAGCTGTCTGAGTGTGAGCTACTGAAAGGGTGGACATCCCTGTGTCTGTCCAGGCACTGCGTCGGACGGAGAACAGGTAGCCAGAAAACTGGACTGTCCAGCCTAAAGCCAGACATCTGGCCACCCTAACATCAGCCTGCCCCTAGGGTGGCCAGAGGTCTTCTTTTAGGCTGGACAGTCTGGCTTTCAGACTCCCTGTTCTCTGTCATGCGCAGGGCCTGGATGGACACAGGGATGTCCTTTTGAACAGCTCACTCTCAGACAGCAGCATTGTGCAGTCTGAGCAATGAGCTGCAGGGATAAAGTCACCCTCCCCTCACCCCTACAGCTGACAAAAGGTGATTTTTACCTATATTTTTACTCCCGGTCAAATGCGGCATGGAAGGGGTGTGGCCTGACTGAGTCAGGGGCTTGACTTAGTGGGATCTGGGGGTGGTGCTCTTAAGCCCTTCTTTTGAAGGTGGATGAATTATAGGTCGATGCCATAGTAATTTAGGAGGAAGGTTGGTAGCAGTGGAACTGCTTTTATTACTGCTTTTATTTATTATAACATCTTTTATTACTACTGAACGGTAAATATGTGAAATTTACATTATATGAGGTAATGATTGATGATGAATTAGTCTATAACTTTACCATTGTCATCCACTCTGCCTCTTTAATGCAGACCTACAGCAGTGAACTGGCTAGGTTGTCATAGAAATCTGGTGTGTGTCTATGAGCTACTATTGGCTGATAAAGGTCCTGTGACCAGGCCTACTATTGGCTAATGCATTTTTTGGGAATATCTCAGGAACGGTACGTCCTGGAGAGCTGAAAACTGTTCTAAAACCTTCCCGGACAGCTGATGTACATGTGTGCCAAATTTTGTGATTGTAGCTGCAGCGGTGTGGATTCCTTTAGCGGACATACACACACACATACACTTAGCTTTATATATTAGATTAGGAAATTCTGCTTCAAAGCTAATTGAATTTTCACCGAAATTCAGATTGAAGGCAATAAATTACAATTCACTGAACACAAATGACAAATATGAAATAAAAAGTATATTTCATATAAAATGGACAGGATGAATATTGGCGAATGCGCTTTTTATCTTAGATTTAAGATATCTAAGATTTATCTTATCTTTGACTGTGCTTTTCATAGCACGAGGTTTCTTCAATGCATCATGAGTATATATTGGAAATATGATGTTTAATGTGGGGACAGCATTACTTCAGCAGTATTCAAGTCCCTAGTAATGAACAAGCTAAAATGTATGGACTAGTGTTGCACGATATATCGAAAACTCGGTAAGGTTTCGGTACCTAGTGCGGTACCGAAGCTCGATAGCGAGTTTTCTTGCCATCCGATACATAGAACATGGCGCACACATCACTTTAATGCGGTTGTCATGTTCTAATATCTGCCACGCTGCCAGGGCCAGATTATAATTGGAGCACCTGGAGCTACTGCTCCAGGCCCCCGCTCCAATGATTTCATGGGGGGGCCCCGCGCCCCTCTCAGACCTCAAATCAGCCCACCCAGCCACTTTAAAAAAAAGCATACTTACCTGTTCTGGCTGCCGCTGTCCTGAGGTTCTGCACTCCACTGTGTTCCCTGCCGGCGCGCACTATGACCTGACGCAGCTGTGTTTATTATCTCTGTACAGTGACATCACTGTTTTTATTTTCCCTGTACAGTGACATCGCTGTATGTATTATCCCAGTGCAGGAAGAGGTAAGTGGTCTGTGAGTGTGGTTGTTTTCTATTTTTTAGGGTCGTGAATGCAGAGGACTACGTCGGACCAGCTTTTTTTTTTTTTTTTTTTAATAAAATGGTCAAACAAGGGTCTGGGGGAGTGTTTATTTCAATAAAATGAAAACATTTTTACTTGTGTGTGTGTGTTTTTTTTTTTTTTTTTTTACAATACTACAGTTTTAGTAATTATAGACGGCCCTGATTACTAATACTGGGCTTAGTGCTTGCCGGTATGGCAGGCCAGCACTAACCCCAACATCTATTACCTCAGCACCCACCGCCAATAACCGTGTCCCTTCCCACCCTGGTAGTGCCAGGCTACCGCTGCTGGTTGTATCTGGCTGGCGAAGGAAAAAAGGGGGGGAACCCCACACCATTTTTTTACAAAAATAATTAAATAATTTTTAAAAAAAATGGCGTGGGGTCCCCCCCTTTTTTCCTTCGCCAGCCAGATACAACCAGCAGCGGCAGCCTGGCACTACCAGGGTGGGAAGGGACACGGTTATTGGCCCTTCTCAGCCTAATGGTACCAGCCTACAGCCGCCCCAGAGCCAGACCCTCAATTTAGAAGGTCTGGTCCTGTGGGTACCTGGCTCTTCCCGGCACCCCTGGTGGCGGTGGGTGCCGAGGTAATAGATGTTGGGGTTAGTGCTGGCCTGCCATACCGGCAAGCACTAAGCCCAGTATTAGTAATCAGGGCCGTCTGTAGATAGCCATAATTACTAAAACTGTAGTATTTAAAAAAAAAAAACACACACACACACGTATAAAACATTTTATTGAAATAAACACTCCCCCAGACCCCTGTTTGACCATTTTATTAAAAAAAAAAAAAAAAAAAAGCTGGTCCGACATAGTCCACCGAATCCGACATAGTCCTCTGCATTCACGACCCTGAAAAATAGAAAACAAACACAGACCACTTACCTCTTCCTGCACTGGGATAATACACACAGCGATGTCACTGTACAGGGATAACAAACACAGTGATGTCACAGTACAGGGATAATAAACACAGTGATGTCACCGTACAGAGATAATAAACACAGTGATGTCACAGTAAAGGCTAATAAACACAGTGATGTCACAGTACAGAGATAATAAACACAGTGATGTCACAGTAAAGGCTAATAAACACAGTGATGTCACAGTACAGAGATAATAAACACAGTGATGTCACAGTAAAGGCTAATAAACACAGTGATGTCACAGTACAGAGATAATAAACACAGTGATGTCACAGTACAGAGATAATAAACACAGTGATGTCACAGTCCAGGATAATAAGCACAGTGATGTCACAGTACAGGGATAATAAACACAGTGATGTCACAGTCCAGGGATAATAAGCACTGTGAGGGGCGCACAGATAAGGGCCATGGTGGCATTAATAGGTTCTTCTTTATTTTGGCAAGGTATCGTATCAGTATCGAGTATCGTGATACTTTTGTACGTATCGGTATCGAACTCAAAATTCTGGTATCGTGACAACCCTAGGACCGACGATCAAAGGAGCCAGTACATTTTAGGCACCTCACTACTGAACAGGCTACAGTGTATGGGCTGCAGGGAGAACCACAAAGGAGCCACTAGATAGTCCATTATGGCTCTTTTGAGGTTCTCCCTGCAGGCCATACATTTTAGCCTGTTCAGCACTGAAGTGCCTAGAATGTACTAGCTCCTTTGTGATGCTCCCTTCACATTAGTGTAGCCTGTATTTGAAGTGCTCAGAATTCATGATGTGTTCCTGCAGACCCTATGGGCTCCTTTGAGGCTCTCCCTGCACGTTTTTTAGGATAGCCTATACAGTAACTGAAGTGCTCACACCCAACTGTAGGTTAGAAGACAAAATGCCTCGGTGAGAAGTAGAGGCTATGGCAACAGAAACATCAGGTGTGTAGACTCATCAGAGATGAGATGAGATCTTATAGTGTAGCAACTCTGCTTGAAGGGTTTGATATGGCTATCCAAGGAATGCACAAAGTGGCCAGAGATGGGAGAGATACTTCTACAGGATGGAGTGTGATAACTATGCCCAACATCACAAAAGTTCTAGAAAAACTGGTCATATAGAAAAAAATAGTGTCAGTGCAAGTGTAAGATAACCAAGTGCTGGGCCCACAGGTTCAGCGGGTACACGATGCCACACAGACACACAACAGTTTTGTTCCCAGTAATAAACTTTACTAATTGAAGTAATGAAAGAGACCTGGGAATGATTACAACACAAAATTAACGAGACTGAAGTTGGTTTCTTATTCGGCCAGTTTCTTATTCGAGGCTGAAGTTGGTTTCTTATTCGTCAGTTTCTTATTCACATCATTTTTAATTTTTGGTTTTATTTAAGAATTTTGAGGACACCTTATCAACAGTACAATAAAAAGTTGCAGTGAGCCGAGCTTAATGTAAATCAGTTGAAAGCAGCATGAAAATCCAAAAGATGGGCACAAATTGGGCATCTAAGTAGGCACAAAGAAAGTGTGATTTAAAGAGTTAAATGAATTCGGGCCAGAGATCTCGCACTGCCGACATACAGAGGGTGATGCCCCACATCAGATACAGTTCAGTTCAGCCTGGCCCGAACAGGTTTTGGGCATGAAAACTGGCATCAAATTTGGCAGACAGGCACTTTTCTCTGATTTGAATAAGTAACTGATGTTTTTAAGGGGTTAAATGAATTCGGGCCAGAGATCTTGCACTGCCGAGATACAGAGTGTGATGCCCCGCATCAGATACAGTTCAGTTCAGCCTGGCCCGAACAGGTTCTGGGCATGAAAACTGGCATCAAAGTGGGCAGACAGGCACTTTTCACTGATTTGAATAAGTAACTGATGTTTTTAAGGGGTTAAATGAATTCGGGCTAGAGATCTTGCACTGCCGACATACAGAGGGTGATGCCCCGCATCAGATACAGTTCAGTTCAGCCTGGCCCGAACAGGTTCTGGGCATGAAAACTGGCATCAAAGTGGGCAGACAGGCACTTTTCCCTGATTTGAATAAGTAACTGATGTTTTTAAGGGGTTAAATGAATTCGGGCCAGAGATCTCGCACTGCCGACATACAGAGGGTGATGCCCCGCATCAGATACAGTTCAGTTCAGCCTGGCCCGAACAGGTTTTGGGCATGAAAACTGGCATCAAAGTGGGCAGACAGGCACTTTTCCCTGATTTGAATAAGTAACTGATGTTTTTAAGGGGTTAAATGAATTCGGGCCAGAGATCTCGCACTGCCGACATACAGAGGGTGAAGACCCGCATCAGATACAGTTCAGCCTGGCCCGAACAGGTTTTGGGCATGAAAACTGGCATCAAAATGGGAAGACAGGCACTTTTCCCTGTTTTGAATAAGTAACTGATGTTTTTAAGGGTTAAATGAATTCGGGCCAGAGATCTCGCACTGCCGACATACAGAGGGTGATGCCCCGCATCAGATACAGTTCAGTTCAGCCTGGCCCGAACAGGTTCCGGGCATGAAAACTGGCATCAAAGTGGGCAGACAGGCACTTTTCACTGATTTGAATAAGTAACTGATGTTTTTAAGGGGTTAAATGAATTCGGGCCAGAGATCTCGCACTGCCGACATACAGAGGGTGATGCCCCGCATCAGATACAGTTCAGTTCAGCCTGGCCCGAACAGGTTTTGGGCATGAAAACTGGCATCAAAGTGGGCAGACAGGCACTTTTCACTGATTTGAATAAGTAACTGATGTTTTAAGGGGTTAAATGAATTCGGGCCAGAGATCTCGCACTGCCGATTTACAGAGGGTGATGCCCCGCATCAGATACAGTTCAGTTCAGCCTGGCCCGAACAGGTTCTGGGCATGAAACTGGCATCAAAAATTGGCAGACAGGCACTTTTCCCTGATTTGAATAAGTAACTGATATTTTTAAGGGGTTAAATGAATTTGGGCCAGAGATCTCGCACTGCCGACATACAGAGGGTGATGCCCCGCATCAGATACAGTTCAGTTCACCCTGGCCCGAACAGGTTCTGGGCATGAAAATTGGCATCAAAGTGGGCAGACAGGCACTTTTCACTGATTTGAATAAGTAACTGATGTTTTTAAGGGGTTAAATGAATTTGGGCCAGAGATCTCGCACTGCCGACATACAGAGGGTGATGCCCCGCATCAGATACAGTTCAGTTCAGTCTGGCCCGAACAGGTTTTGGGCATGAAAACTGGCATCAAAGTGGGCAGACAGGCATTTTTCCCTGATTTGAATAAGTAACTGATGTTTTTAAGGGGTTAAATGAATTCGGGCCAGAGATCTCGCACTGCCGACATACAGAGGCGTGATGCCCCGCATCAGATACAGTTCAGTTCAGCCTGGCCGAACAGGTTTTGGGCATGAAAACTGGCATCAAAGTGGGCAGACAGGCACTTTTCCCTGATTTGAATAAGTAACTGATGTTTTTAAGGGGTTAAATGAATTCGGGCCAGAGATCTCGCACTTCCACATACAGAGGGTGATGCCCCGCATCAGATACAGTTCAGTTCAGCCTGGCCCAAACAGGTTCTGGGCATGAAAACTGGCATCAAAGTGGGCAGACAGGCACTTTTCACTGATTTGAATAAGTAACTGATGTTTTTAAGGGGTTAAATGAATTTGGGCCAGAGATCTCGCACTGCGACATACAGAGGGTGATGCCCCGCATCAGATACAGTTCAGTTCAGTCTGGCCCAAACAGGTTTTGGGCATGAAACTGGCATCAAGTGGGCAGAAAGGCATTTTTCCCTGATTTGAATAAGTAACTGATGTTTTTAAGGGGTTAAATGAATTCGGGCCAGAGATCTCGCACTGCCGACATACAGAGCGTGATGCCCCGCATCAGATACAGTTCAGTTCAGCCTGGCCCAAACAGGTTTTGGGCATGAAAACTGGCATCAAAGTGGGCAGACAGGCACTTTTCCCTGATTTGAATAAGTAACTGATGTTTTTAAGGGGTTAAATGAATTTGGGCCAGAGATCTCGCACTTCCAACATACAGAGGGTGATGCCCCGCATCAGATACAGTTCAGTTCAGCCTGGCCGAACAGGTTCTGGGCATGAAAACTGGCATCAAAGTGGGCAGACAGGCACTTTTCACTGATTTGAATAAGTAACTGATGTTTTTAAGGGGTTAAATGAATTCGGGCCAGAGATCTCGCACTGCCGATATACAGAGGGTGATGCCCCGCATCAGATACAGTTCAGTTCAGTCTGGCCCGAACAGGTTCTGGGCATGAAAACTGGCATCAAAGTGGGCAGACAGGCACTTTTCCCTGATTTGAATAAGTAACTGATATTTTTAAGGGGTTAAATGAATTCGGGCCAGAGATCTCGCACTGCCGACATACAGAGGGTGATGCCCCGCATCAGATACAGTTCAGTTCAGCCTGGCCCGAACAGGTTTTGGACATGAAAACTGGCATCAAAGTGGGCAGACAGGCACTTTTCCCTGATTTGAATAAGTAACTGATGTTTTTAAGGGGTTAAATGAATTCGGGCCAGAGATCTCGCACTGCCGACATACAGAGGGTGATGCCCCGCATCAGATACAGTTCAGTTCAGCCTGGCCCGAACAGGTTTTGGGCATGAAAACTGGCATCAAAGTGGGCAGACAGGCACTTTTCCCTGATTTGAATAAGTAACTGATGTTTTTAAGGAGTTAAATGAATTCGGGCCAGAGATCTCGCACTGCCGAACATACAGAGGGTGATGCCCCGCATCAGATACAGTTCAGTTCAGCCTGGCCCGAACAGGTTTGGGCATGAAAACTGGCATCAAAGTGGGCAGACAGGCACTTTTCCCTGATTTTGAATAAGTAACTGATGTTTTAAGGGGTTAAATGAATTCGGGCCAGAGATCTCGCACTGCCGATATACAGAGGGTGATCCCCGCATCAGATACAGTTCAGTTCACCCTGGCCCGAACAGGTTCTGGGCATGAAAATTGGCATCAAAGTGGGCAGACAGGCACTTTTCACTGATTTGAATAAGTAACTGATGTTTTTAAGGGGTTAAATGAATTGGGCCAGAGATCTCGCACTGGCCGACATACAGAGGGTGATGCCCCGCATCAGATACAGTTCAGTTCAGTCTGGCCCGAACAGGTTTTGGGCATGAAAACTGGCATCAAAGTGGGCAGACAGGCATTTTTCCCTGATTTGAATAAGTAACTGATGTTTTTAAGGGGTTAAATGAATTCGGGCCAGAGATCTCGCACTGCCGACATACAGAGCGTGATGCCCCGCATCAGATACAGTTCAGTTCAGCCTGGCCCAACAGGTTTCTGGGCATGAAACTTGGCATCAAAGTGGTCAGACAGGCACTTTTCCCTGATTTGAATAAGTAACTGATGTTTTTAAGGGGTTAAATGAATTCGGGCCAGAGATCTCGCACTTCCAACATACAGAGGGTGATGCCCGCATCAGATACAGTTCAGTTCAGCCTGGCCCGAACAGGTTCTGGGCATGAAAACTGGCATCAAAGTGGGGCAGACAGGCACTTTTCACTGATTTGAATAAGTAACTGATGTTTTAAGGGGTTAAATGAATTTGGGCCCAGAGATCTCGCACTGCCGACATACAGAGGTGATGCCCCGCATCAGATACAGTTCAGTTCAGCCTGGCCCGAACAGGTTTTGGGCATGAAAAACTGGCATCAAAGTGGGCAGACAGGCATTTTTCCCTGATTTGAATAAGTAACTGATGTTTTTAAGGGGTTAAATGAATTCGGGCCAGAGATCTCGCACTGCCGACATACAGAGGGTGATGCCCCGCATCAGATACAGTTCAGTTCAGCCTGGCCCGAACAGGTTCTGGGCATGAAAACTGGCATCAAAGTGGTCAGACAGGCACTTTTCCCTGATTTGAATAAGTAACTGATGTTTTTAAGGGGTTAAATGAATTCGGGCCAGAGATCTCGCACTTCCAACATACAGAGGGTGATGCCCCGCATCAGATACAGTTCAGTTCAGCCTGGCCCAAAACAGGTTCTGGGCATGAAAACTGGCATCAAAGTGGGCAGACAGGCACTTTTCACTGATTTGAATAAGTAACTGATGTTTTTAAGGGGTTAAATGAATTCGGGCCAGAAGATCTCGCACTCCGAACATACAGAGGGTGATGCCCCGCATCAGATACAGTTCAGTTCAGCCTGGCCCAAACAGGTTTTGGGCATGAAAACTGGCATCAAAGTGGGCAGACAGGCATTTTTCCCTGATTTGAATAAGTAACTGATGTTTTTAAGGGGTTAAATGAATTGGGCCAGAGATCTCGCACTGCCGACATACAGAGGTGATGCCCCGCATCAGATACAGTTCAGTTCAGCCTGGCCCAACAGGTTTTGGCATGAAAACTGGCATCAAAGTGGGCAGACAGCACTTTTCCTGATTTGAATAAGTAACTGATGTTTTTAAGGGGTTAAATGAATTTGGGCCAGAGATCTCGCACTTCCAACATACAGAGGTGATGCCCCGCATCAGATACAGTTCAGTTCAGCCTGGCCTGAACAGGTTCTGGGCATGAAAACTGCATCAAAGTGGGCAGACAGGCACTTTTCCTGATTTGAATAAGTATGATGTTTTTAAGGGGTTAATGAATTCGGGCCAGATCTCGCACTGCAATCAAGAGCGTGATGCCCCGCAAGAACAGTTCAGTTCAGCCTGGCCAACAGGTTTTTGGCATGATAACTGGCATCAAAGTGGTCAACAGGCACTTTCACTGATTTGAATAAGTAACTGATGTTTTTAAGGGGTTAAATGAATTTGGCCCAGAGATCTCGCACTGCGAATACAGAGGGTGATGCCCGCATCAATACAGTTTCAGTTCAGTCTGGCCCAAACAGGTTTTGGGCATGAAAAACTGGCATCAAAGTGGGCAGACAGGCATTTTTTCCTGATTTGAAAAGTAACTGATGTTTTTAAGGGGTTAAATGAATTCGGGCCAGAGATCTCGCACTGCCGACATACAGAGCGTGATGCCCGCATCAGATACAGTTCAGTTCAGCCTGGCCCGAACAGGTTTTGGGCATGAAAACTGGCATCAAAGTGGGCAGAACAGGCACTTTTCCCTGATTTGAATAAGTAACTGATGTTTTAAGGGTTAAATGAATTGGGCCAGAGATCTCGCACTGCCAACATACAGAGGGTGATGCCCCGCATCAGATACAGTTCAGTTCAGCCTGGCCCGAACAGGTTCTGGCATGGAAAACTGGCATCAAAGTGGGCCAGACAGGCACTTTTCACTGATTTGAATAAGTAACTGATGTTTTAAGGGGGTTAAATGAAATTCGGGCCAGAGATCTCGCACTGCCGACATACAGAGGGTGATGCCCCGCATCAGATACAGTTCAGTTCAGCCTGGCCCGAACAGGTTCTGGGCATGAAAACTGGCATCAAAAGTGGGCAGACAGGCATTTTCCCTGATTTGAATAAGTAACTGATATTTTTAAGAGGTTAAATGAATTTCGGCCAGAGATCTCGACACTGCGACATACAGAGGGTGATGCCCCGCATCAGATACAGTTCAGTTCAGCCTGGCCCCGAAACAGGTTCTGGGCATGAAAACTGGCATCCAAGTTGGCAGACAGGCACTTTTCCCCTGATTTGAATAAGTAACTGTATGTTTTTAAGGGGTTAAATGAATTCGGGCCAGAGATCTCGCCTGCCGACATACAGAGGGTGATGCCCCGCATCAGATACAGTTCAGTTCAGCCTGGCCGAACAGGTTTTGGCATGAAAACTGGCATCAAAGGTGCGCAGACAGGCACTTTTCCCTGATTTGAATAAGTAACTGATGTTTTTAAGGGGTTAAAATGAATTCGGGCCAGAGATCTGCACTGCGACATACAGAGGTGATGCCCCGCATCAGATACAGTTCAGTCCAGCCTGGCCCGAACAGGTTCTGGGCATGAAAACTGGCTCAAATGTGGCAGACAGGACTTTTCCCTGATTTGAATAAGTAAACTGATGTATTTTAAGGGGGTTAAATGAATTCGGGCCAGAGATCTCGCACTGCCGACATACAGAGGTGATGCCCCGCATCAGATACAGTTCAGTTCAGCCTGGCCCGAACAGGTTTGGCATGAAAACTGGCATCAAAGTGGGCAGACAGGCACTTTTCACTGATTTGAATAAGTAACTGATGTTTTTAAGGGTTAAATGAATTCGGGCCAGAGATCTCGCACTGCCGATATACAGAGGGTGATGCCCCGCATCAGATACAGTTCAGTTCAGCCTGGCCCGAACAGGTTTGGGCATGAAAACTGGCATCAAAAGTGGCAGACAGGCACTTTTTCCCTGATTTGAATAAAGTAACTGATGTTTTTAAGGGGTTAAATGAATTCGGGCCAGAGATCTCGCACTGCCGACATACAGAGGTGAATGCCCACATCAGATACAGTTCAGTTCAGTCTGGCCCGAACAGGTTTTGGGCATGAAAACTGGCATCAAAGTGGCAGACAGGCACTTTTCCCTGATTTGAATAAGTAACTGATGTTTTAAGGGGTTAAATGAATTCGGGCCAGAGATCTCGCACTTCCAACATACAGCGTGATGCCCGCATCGATACAGTTCAGTTCAGCCTGGCCCGAACAGGTTTGGGCATGAAAACTGGCATCAAAAGTGGGCAACAGGCATTTCCTGATTTGATAAGTACTGTGTTTTAAGGGTTTAAATGAAATTTGGGCCAGAGATCTCGCACGCCACATACAGAGGGTGATGCCCCACATCAGATACAGTTCAGTTCAGCCTGGCCCAAAAGGTTCTGGGCATGAAAATGGCATCAAAGTGGGCAGACAGGCACTTTTCCCTGATTTGAATAAGTAACTGATGTTTTAAGGGGATGAATTCGGCCAGAGATCTCGACTGCCGAGCATACAGAGGGTGATGCCCCGCACAATACAAGTTCAGTT